>CM053509.1:67368827-67642958 GCA_028627145.1 Eidolon dupreanum
GATTTTTAAAAAAATCCCTTTTACATGTCTCCTCTAAAAAATTTGTGGATATATAAAATTTTTCCCCTGCTAGCAACTTATCTATATTCACAAATCAAACAAAATGACCAAGATGCTTCAAAATCAGTGTGTTAGTTCTAAATAACTGGCTTCTTAACTAAAAAAGAATATAGAAAGATTAAGGTTTATATTTTGATTGAATTAAGTATTATAGATTAGGTATTTTCTTTATTAAAGACTAAAATCACGTCCTACAGTCTGAAAGATTATTTGTCCTCTGATAATTGTAATCAGCTTGTAGAAATATTAGGGTTAGGGAACACTAGAATATGGAAGCTCAGCAGCATTTGATCAGTCAGTTTCTACTGGCCATATTGTCATCTACAAATCTGTCAGTCTTTTTGACCATCTATTTTACATAAGAATGTCAATATACAACCGATTACAATTAAATGAATTAATTCACCTAAAATATATAACTGAGGTATTTGATGGAGTAAGCAATTTCTAATGGAAGTCATAGTTTTGTTATTATGGTTGCTGGTTTTTATACATCTGTGTCAGTTTAGCCCCAACTGACTTTTAAAATGGAAAGTATTGAAATTCAGTTTCCATCATCAACACTTGGAAAAAGACAACCAGTAGTTTAGGGCAGTGATTTTGTTGATTTTAACTGCTTTCTAGTGAATGTCTATGTCAGAATATCAATTCAGAATAGCCTTTATTTTCTAGGAAATTTGACAAAAAATGACTATCGAAAAGCAGGGGCTTGCATTTTTCATTGTTTTAAATATTTTTGGGCACACAACAGACTGTGTAGTTATTCCCTAAACAGATTTCTTCTCTGTGGGCTAAGTTGAGGAATTTTAGGAGTCAGTGAAAGAACCACATTCGTTTGTTTTAGATGCATAAACAGCAAAGCTAGAGGGTGCGTCTGTTTGTGTGTGTGTGTGTATGTGTGTGTGTGTATGTGTGTGTGTGTGTGTGTGTGTATGTAAAGAACTACACTATCAAAACATTAATTATATTTGAAAGAGAGCAGAGAGCTTGTTGTGGAGAGAACTGCATTACTGAATTTATATTCTATGGAACTTGTCTGTGGAGAGGGCTGAAATTGTATACCTGTCGTATATGATGCACCCTCTTCAGCGAGGTGCGTAAAAAGAGCAAAGAGATCAAGGAGGCAAACTTGGAGGGGAATGATCTTAGACATTTGGATGATCCAAAGCAGAGGGAATCCACATGCAAATGCAAATCACATGGAAAACAAGCATGGGGTCTTTGTTCTCTGTCAACAAAAACAAATTTAATTTTTTTCCTCTATCAAGAAAATCGCAGAATGATCTTAGCTAAATATAGAGGAGGGGGAGAGGTTGAGTGACTAAGAATACTTCAAATATCATATTTCTGAACCCCAAGTCCTGTTTATTTCATGGCTGCCAAATTTTATACCCAAAATTTAGATTCCCTTCCTCCCAAATCCTACATTCATATGAATCATCCCTGATCATTTTTAGTTTTTGGCTTAATTACTAGTTTTCAGCTTTAAATTACTGATAAACTAATTAATCTGACTAATGTTCCTAAACTTCTGTTGAATAGTATAATAGATGCAACAACAACACAAATAAAATAAAATCTGCAGCAATAACGACAAGAATAAAATGTTAATAGTAATAATGCAAACAATAATGCCAGAAACAATTTTAAAATAATTTCTCTGCCTTCGGAATGATGAAATTTGTGTTTCACGGCTACAATTAGGCATTCCTCGGATTTCTTGTTTCACTGGTTAGGTGGGTGATCCTTCTGGCCCCAACTCTCGTGTTCTAATAAGACTTCCTTGGTTTAATATGGTAAGTCTTTTTAATGAGTACTTTTGTACCCACTCCTCTTCATTGCAATGGGCATGTTCCCCTTGAACACCATTCAGAGGGAAATCAACCATGGGAAGGAGACTGAGAGCACAGACAAAAATGTGAGGGGATTCTTGAGTGGAAGGACCTGATGCCTGGAGCTGAGGAGTTTGAGATGAGGGAAGTACCTCAGTTATGAGTTTCCTGTAAGTCCAAAGAGAACAGTGGCCTTGAGAAACTCAGCCCATAGTGCAAGACACAAAAATTAAGAATTAGGTCCCCTAGGATGAATTTTTTAAATTTCTTTAGGGAAAGGAGACAATAAAGTGAAGGGAGTAGAAGTGGAGGGAGGAGACCAGGTTGAAGATGTAACTGGTGGTGATCTAGATAGTAAAGCTAAGTTCGGCACCTTAGGAGGAGGGAGAAGTGCTTCTGCTAATTGTAAACATGCCAAGGTTATCATTTTAGGTGTGAGAATAGCCACCAGTTCCTGAGGCTAGAGCTGGAAAGAATCTTGCCAGTGAGTCGGTATCTGTAGGAATCTAACTCTTCTCTCAGCCCAGTCAATGTTCTCCCCATCTCCTGAGCCCCAGTGGCCTCACAAAGAAAAAAGAAATGAAAGAAAATAAAATCAGGTGGGGAAGGAACTAGACAATGTTTTGTCAGGCAGATGTTGGAGTTAAAGCAGGTTGTTTCATAACTGCCTTCAACTGTAGAGAGGAAAGAAAGCTGATTAGGAGAGGAAAGTCAGTTATAAGAGGGGAGTAGAGGCTGAGATAGAAATTCCTTGGCAGCCCAGTGGCTAGGGCAGAATGGAGAAGGGCCTTAGCTATAGCAGGAAAGTTTGGGAGCAAGGAAGGATAACCATTAAATATTTTTGTTTTGTTCTATTTTCCTATGAATTAATGGAGCCCTGAAAATTTGAGAAAATAAGGTCTGTATGCTTTGTTAAAAAATAAATTACAAAAAGGCATAACTGTAAATACCCAGTTTTGTCCTCTAGAAAACTTTTGCCTTTAGATATTATCTTCAAACTCACATACACACATAGTCTATAATAAACCAAACAGAAGTTGAAGAAAGAAGGGGAGGGAATAAAAGAAGGACGCAACTTCCCTGCTGGTTGTACGTGCGTCTACCTCTTCACCTTTCACTGATTTAGTCTTTTTACTTTAAAAAGTATGGAAATATTCCAGTTCATGAGAATATTATTTCACTACAGATTTGCAAAGAACGAGGAACTTTCATTTCTAGGGATAAATTCACTGAGATGATGCTTAGTCTGCAACAGAAGAAAGGTGACTGTGTATATTGCTCTGTTCTTCAGGCTTTTTCCCTGCACTAATAGTAATTAATAACTATGAAGTTCAACTCTTCTGGAAGTACAGCTCTGCAACCTGAACTCAAACTGAAGTTTTCCATATAAAATCCATTTCTAATTAAAATAATACTTTAAGGGCACTATTCTCAGTTATTGTATTGTTTCTTTATGTGTTTGAATTGTTCCTCAGATTAAAAGAAAACTATTGTTTGTTTCAATAATTAAAAGAAGTAAACGATGCCAATAAAAGTGGCCTTCAATCCTGTTATACACCTTCTCCAAATACCTTTTAAGAATTTATTTTCAAACACTTTGGCTTTAATTGTATCTAACTGAGAACCTCTGAGTCATTGGAGACATGCTTAACCAAAAGAAAGTTAATACGTTTGTAACGGAAATATTTGACAGAAAGTAAAAAAATAACAGAAGCAGTTATTTCATAAAGTAGGAAAAGTCATGCAGACATTCACGTGCACTGTTTATGCACCCATTTAACAAAATTAATAGGCTTCTCTATTCAAATATCTTTTTAAACAACATAAACTAGATATTTAAATTCTTATGCATATCTGATGTATCATATATACAATATAGTTCAAATATGTATGTTTATTTTATAGAAACTAATAACTAAATATATGAAGCAAATATTAAGATTTCTAGCCTTTTGACCACCAATAATTGGGATTTATCTGTGATCTGTAAACACTGAAGGAAAACCAGAAACACTATATTTTGTTTAGATTTTATTATGAAGCAAATCTAGGTTTCTGTCTCTTGGGATATACAAGAAGAGTTAAAAATTTAGGGGTGAGTGGAATTAAGATCTATATACATTTTCAGTAAACCATGATATAGTTCATTTTATTTTTAAAATACTAACATCCTACTATTATATAAAAGAAATATATACAATTTCAAGGCAGAAGAGGTAAGCCCAAATCAAGCAATGATATTTCAGAAAGGGAATGGCTTCAAACGATGGTAACATTTTTTTTCCAACAAAGAATTTTCAAGGCAGATAACAGCCAGATCTGTTGCACAAGTGGCAAAGCAAACATTTTAGTAATGGACTGTGCGGGCATTTAATGGACTGACACTCTGAATATTTATGAAGAGTAGTACTCTTTCGAATAGGGTTGTGTGATTGTCTATCATGCTCCTTAAACATGTGGAAGAGGAAAGTTTGGGGGGTAAACATTTCCAAGCATCCTACCTATCGCTAATGGTGAAAGGATATGGCTTGTGTAAAATACGAAAAGATTCCATGCTATGAGAGGAACTGCAAAAGTCTATTGGTCCTATCATGTTTACCCTCTTTTAAGTACACATTTCAAAAACGTGTCCTTTCCACTAGGCTCTCATTTGCAGTTATGGCTTCACAGCCAGCAGCCAGCTTGTATTATAGTCCGATGCCTCAGTCGAGTTTTGAAAAGAAAATAATAGACAGGAAAAGTAAAGTTACAGCCTTATCAAAGAAATTCTCATGGGCATTTGGAGAATAGGGAAGAGGAAAGCTTCAAAACAGAATAGTGGGAGGAGAGCAATATTCCTTAGGTGAGTTTTAGGAAGATACTAAGTAAAACACTTTTTCAGAAATTGGAATTAATCGAGCAGTTTAAACACAAATCTGCCGGAAATCATGCTCCGTGCGAATGAAAATGAAAGAATTTATGCATATTCTAATTTTCCCTCTTTGGCTGCTATTTTGGAGGAAGAGACTTCTTTTGCTGATCGTGGGACTTTTTTGTTCTGCACAGGAAATGTGTAAATGAACACAAATGTTTTTTTTTTTTTTTTTTTTCCTTTCCATTTCTCTCCTCCATCTCTCCACCCCCCTCTCTATAATCAGAAGTTGTTAGGGTGCTCAGTTCTGCAGCCACTGATTCCAAGGTTTCTCCTCCATTCCCAGGATGGTAGGGAGCAAGCAGTGCAGGGAAGGAGAGTTAGGGGTCTTCTGGGTCACTAGACTTTTGGAAATTAACGTAGGCGTTTCCAAAGAGAGTAGAGAGTGAGGAGTCTTATGTTTAATGTTATGAAAATTAATCTCGAAAGCTATTTCCTCTCACCCGAATTCCCAGTCATGACTAGAATAAGGAGAGCTTAAAAGTGATCTCATGAACACGTTGACCTATTGACCTTCAGCGCCAGGTCCAAACGCTTTCCGTCTCACATCCTTAGGAAAGAACAGGACTGGTGCATTTTAGTTATATTAAGACCAGCAAGACACTCTCTAGCTCTCCTATTCTTGATGTAAGTTAGTTGCACAATGCTGTGAACGAGTGAAGTGGAGCGCTATGGTCGTTTAGTGTTTTGTTGAATATGTATTGGATTCCTGAGATAGTCCAATGAAGTGAGTGGGATGAAGGTGCGGGCGGGGGTGACTCTGTCCACGGGGAGAGGGAGGGAGGAGAGAGATTAAGAAGAGAGGAAGAGAGAGGCGCTCCCTCTCCTCAGGCTCCTGCATTTGCAGGCAAGGCTGAGAGCTTCAGAATTCGGGAGCAGGGGGAAGACAAACTGGAACAAACTTCGAGTTTCTATCTTCTTTTCTATACTCCAGATAAAAATCCTGGAGACAACCTGATTCTCAGCAATTTAATTTCAAAAGAGCCCGGCGATGCTCTACTCCTCCCCTTCGCCCTCTCAGCTGCTCACAAAGCGCCGCGCGAGCCCCGGGCGTCCGCAGAGGCCAGAGCCCGTCCTCTGCCAGATTCACCAGCCGCCCGGGCGAATCCGCCGGGTCTCGGAGAAGAGCGGCGAGAACAAAACCCCCCGCCCCCACTGCGACCCCTTTTCGTAGACACATCAAATGCCCCCATTGGAGCCCCCGTGCCCAGAGTGCCCGCTTTCGAACGTCCTATCCGCCCTGGATACTGTCCCGCTTCCCACTTTAGTCTTCCCCCCTCAAGAAGCGGGCACCGCTCGGCAAACGCTGGGCAGGTCAACACCCCTCTACTTTAAAGTGTCCGTTTCCCTCCGCGTGTGGGTTTAGGGGTACTCGGAAAACGCTGCGAGAGCAGCATAGACCCTTCCCTGAAGAACTCACGTCAAGCTTACCCTCCACATTTATGAATCTCTTCGGAAAAGCTCAAAAATCCCTATTTGGAAGAAAACCTGCTGTGATTATGATAGGGTTTTGCAATCAGAGAAAACCCTGAGATTCCTCGTGCGGCCTCTGTTCTGGAGTCAAAACCTGCCCAGGGCCAATTTCTCCCGCATGCTCCACGTCCTGCACTTCCGGTCCTCTGAGGGGCCTGCACCTTCCCTCCTCTAAGCACTTCCGGCTGCTGTGGGCTCTTGCGCTTCCGCCCAGTCACGTGGCCAAGGGATATAGTTGAGAGCTGTTTTCTATATCTTTCTGGTGACTGATGAGACCTTTACTCGTTCCCTTCATTTCTCTTTATTTTAAATTGTCTTCGATTTCCTTGCTTTCTCAAACTTGGAAGGCAGGGTGGGATGAGGGTGGGGTGAAATAGGAGGGTCAGAGGTGGAGAGTTAAGGAACACTGAAGGTAAATACATATTTATGCGCGCGCGCGCGCACACACACACACACACACACACACATATTTTTTTTTCTTTTTTTTCTTTTTGGATCACCTGCACCTTTCTGAATTCCCTGAACAAATTCACATTAACAACTGAGAGGTAGGCCTTTTTTTAACTCCAGTGATAGGCCAGTGTCTGCATTTAGTAGGTGTGCAATAAATATTGAAATAATTACTGAATAAATGATGTTGCTTCTTTGGGCTCATGGTGCTTAGGGTTAGTGGGTATCCTTAGAAATCAGCTGACCTCTGACTTCTGGTGTTTTGTTGAAGTCAATTGCGAGGTTAGTTAAGTGGTTTTTACAGGCATTCTGGTGGTTTTAGGGACACCAAAAGTCTAGGAGGAAATCTCTTAAGAGTTGTTGAAAATGTTTTCTTGAACATTCTATGTATGAAGCAAAATGCTGTGCTTTTTAGAATTTGGGGGTTTATTAGCTCTTCTGTGGTTTTCCCTTTCCATTTTGCTTTCTTTTCCAAGTTTTACTTTCTGTGATAAGAGGCCAAGGCCTTATAATCTCTTGTAGTCAATTTGAGGGAGAAACTAATATTTCTCTTTTGCTTTCAAGCTATGTTATAGTTTAACCCTTGCCAATCCTAATTCACTTTTGTGTTGTGTCTTCTACATCACTAAGCTGTTTTTGTTCTTTACAATAACATTTGTTTTTAAATGTTATAAAAACTTTTCAGGAGAGAAATTTTATAGTGGTGAAGTTGTGAGACTGGATTCAGTCAGTCAACATATATTAAATGCATATTCTACTGAGCACAAGTTGTGTAACCTGTAAACTAGTCCCTAGAGTATTTACTATACCACTTTCATTGACTATAAAACAGAGAAAAATGTAACCAATAAGGTAATAACCATGAAAGTAATTTGAAAGGTTATAATTGCTAATCAAATTTAAAGTATATTTATTAGCATCATTATTAAGAGGCAGTAGATTCGTTCTTATCCTCTGGGAACTTACAATCTAGTTGGGCATAAATAATGTAAATGTGAATTGATAGAAACAGCTACTAAGGAATATTTAGTGTCTGGCATATTGAAAACATTCAGTAAATAATTGACTCACATTAATTGGCAGTCATGTCATTTCTTAACAGAAATATGATGCTGATAAGAAATAAAGGAAGGATTAATTAGGAATTCTTTCATGACGGAAAAGAATTTGTCCTTTATGTGTCACATAAGATTGGAATATGCAAGCTGTTTGTGTTTGGGGGCGGGGTAAAGGTGGCATTCATGGAGAATGAGAAAGATGTTTGATGAGATGGAGTTTGGTAATTTGTAGGAAACCTTAAAGACCAGAGACCAGATCAGGATATTACTAGAGAGTGTCTATAGACAGAGTAATCATTAGGACCTTTCTCCCCAGTTTTTATATAATGGAAATTACACTGAAATGGTATAATAATGAGCCTTGAATAGAACAAGAGCCACAGTATCACTGGAATCAGTACTACCCCTTTATTCTTCATTGCAGGTGGTCCTAGGGAATATTAGGTGTTGACTGATGGTGACTCGAAGTTAGTCATTTACCCATTATTCATACTTACCCATTATTTAGTTGCAGTAGTTCTGAATTGGATGAAATTTTGAACACTGCCCACCCACAAAGGGCACATTTGGCAATGTCCAGAGACATTTTTAGTTGTAACAACTATGGGGCCACTACTGGCATCTAGTAAGTAGAGGCCAAGGATAGATATTGCTTAATATCTTACAAGGCACAGGAGAGTCCCCGCCCAATAAATTTTCCAGTCCAAAATGTCAATAGTGCCCAGGATGAGAACCTTCAATTGTGGGAATGAAGCATGAGCTCTAACTCTGGAGAGCTACAGAGTGAGGCCTAGAACCTAACTTCTATTACAGTAACAATTTGAATTGAAGAAATGTTTTATTTGTTTAGTAAGTCAAATGGAGCTCAAAATGGCAGTGTCTCTTCTTAGCCCTGAGGCCTTAGAAACAGGAAAATCAGAAGGATACCTGCTTAGATTTTCTACTTTTTATAAAATGGAGCTAGAAATCTTCTTTAAGGATTTTTCATCTAAATGTTATTTATTAAATTAATAAAATGTGTCTGGAGTTGCTTAGCAACTCGTGGGAAGCTTGCTTTTTAGAAGTTCATTTGTTTGTTTAAAACTAGGGTACGTTGCATATTATTAGCTACATTACATAAATCAACAAAGAAGTGTACACTGAAAATGGAATAAGATGTTTCAACACATTTTCTGCTCTCTGTGTCTGGCAATTAAAACACTCTAATTGTCTGGTAGAATTGCATCAAGTATTCGACAAACATTATTTATGTATAAAACTTCAACATAATATTGAGTATGTAAGAGAACCAAAGGGGAAAAATTAAGCAGGTTTGTCATAAAGTATGTGTTTATCTTAACCTTTCTTCTTCAAAAATCTTATCTACTAAGTACTTTTATCAGACACTAATTATACTCTTTCTGAAAAGAATTTCTCCAACACCCTTCATTGCCTACACCCTTTAATCATATCTCATTACATCTACCTAATCCATATCTTTTTCACATTGCCAGGGCTCATTAACAGTTTTAAAAGCCAATCCTGGACATTATTATTCCTTGTAATTGAGATGAAAATAATGCCAATAATATTTTATTTCTAAAATGTAATGGATCATTTAAAATTTGTTCTGAAGCCATTTGTTCTTTAAATATTAATGAGAAATTAACTTTCAAACATGCATTAAGCTAGCAGGAATGGTGAGATGTGTCTGAAAACCCTCAAGCACCTTTTCGAAGGAGAAGTTATTTTTATAAGCTGTTTTAACAGTGGATCATCAGTCACTTTGAAGGGAAGTGATCCTTGATTAACAGTTGGCTGATGTTGTGCTTCTACAGATGTGTGGCAGCAATACAGGTGAAACAGGACAGGTAATTCACAGGATCTGAGCATTTTCCTTTTCTGATTGAAAAATATAAGAGCTTGAATGAGGCTTCATCTCGTGTATTGCCCTGTTTAATTGTTGTAGAACAAACCAAATGCCCCACTCAAATAATGAACTTAGGCACCATGTCGCCCATCAATTTAAAGAAAAGTTTATAAATACGGTTAGTAGTTTATCCCTTTTGGTTTCCTATTTTTAGAAAAGGATACCCAGATACAATATGTGGTTACAAAATTAAAGTAGAGCCTTGCGATAATGACTTTTTAGGACTTGAAAGTCAAATCCACAATATTCTCAAAAAATGAAAGTTTCTTCCAACATTATAATTTGGTCTGAGATCCTTTTTCAAAAGTAAGAGTTGTAGGTAAAGTTTAACAGCTCATTATTTATTTATCATGTACATACTATCAAGCTATAATGTTTTAAAAAAACCCACAAACCAAAAGTAATTGTCCCAAAAAACTTTTAGGAAAATACTTCAAACTATTATTCAGTAGTGGAAACGTAAGAAAGGTTTCATTCAGCTTCCTGCCCCCCCATTCATTAATTCTGCCAGAAAGTAGTTATCTCTTATTTCGGGTGTTTTATTAGATATTTCTTTAGTTTTTTTCCCCTTTGGAATATTTTCTTTTAGAATTTTATGGGTTTTTTTCCTGATTTCTCTTCATTAATATAGTTCAGCTTGTTATTGACTATAGGAAACTGTTATTAAGTAGAATTGAGTGAAACCATGTGATAGTTGGTGTGTTTGGTGTGCTATGTCTTATCTTTTACTGTTGGTAAGAATTGAATAGAGTTAAGTTAATTAGATTTTTAGAATCTGTTACAATTATTTTTTCAAAAATCACTTTGAGCATTTTTCCTTTTAAATTATTTTAATATCTTTACTCATTTTTGGGGAGAGTAACTTCGCATATACTCGATTATACACAAATGGTTTTCATCTGTGTTCTTTTTTGCTTGAGTATTCAGATCTTACCAAATTTCTACAACACCATAGACAACGCTTACCTTAATAAAATTTCTCTCATTTTATTAATTAAATTAGTTCTAATAAAAATAAAATTTGGTAAACTTAACAACATACTATAACACCACAACAATTAAAAAATTACAAATACAGTATTAATATAGTTTAAAACTTTTATAACTTAATTTTTATCTTTATTTCTCTCTAATTAAGATGTTTTGCTTTTTCTGTACTGATTACCTATTTTCTTGTCCTTTCCACATTATTTTCAGAGATTTCTCATTGCTCAATACATTGAAGGTTGATGGCATGATCGTCCACCTCGCATCAAAATATAACTATTCATCGGTGTGCTGTTATCAATCAGAGGTTTCCAAATATGAGTTCTCCAACTCAATGAAAAGTAGCTGGATCCAGGCAGACAAGCATCTGGGAACTCCTTAAGTGTGCATGATATGTCTCCAGAGAAAGTTGCTTCAGCATTTTTTTGTAATACTTCTCCCTACATTATTCTCCAGACTCTAAACTACTAGATAGGTTCCTAAGTTCATTCAGATCTTTCTCATGTCTGAATTCTTGGTCCTTTTCCCACCCTCTGGCTCCACAAATAAAGAAGACATAATAATAAAGGAATAAAAATCACTTGTTTCTGTCTGACTGAATCATTCCAGTCTTGAAGCACCCTGATGGGTTAATTAGCCTTATTATTGCATTTACTATCTCCCACACACTTGTTTGTGGGAAAATGCTCCTCTTGGCATTTGCCTAGTTGAAAAAAGAAACACTGAGACTGTGGCATTAGACTTTGCTCTTGAAGTGCATGGCACTATGGCAGCATAAATCTTGAACAAGCTTGTTTTTTCATTGATGGAATATAACTGGCATAGCACCATCTTTTCCTGACATCGTATGCCAGCTTTGATTTATTCTGGGCCACACGTCTTTCCAGAGCAACAGTTCTAGCTTAGCATGGGGTTTGGTACCATATAAAGAGAAACATGGTGCCTCTTGTAGGAGGAGTTTGGAGAGCTTTATCCTAGCAATCAAGATGTGTGTTAAGATGATTAACTGAATCCTGTGGATATACTACTTCTACCCTAAGTGAAAGAGAAAGAGGACACCTGCTATTATTTACCCTCACTCATTTCTCATAAAGAGCCAGGATTTTCAGTAAGCATTATCTTATCCTGGAATTAATTCTTTTGATTCTTGTCATTGTTCTTATAATGAGAGAAGTGTTGGCAAGAAATTAAAAATAAAGGATACAAGATAAGCTTAGCTTTTGATTGATAAACTTCAAGATCGATACAAAATAGATCAGCACAAATATGTGCAAAGTTATCTTAAAAGAACAGATAAATTCCTGTGCAGAAGGGTTGAAGGCATTGATATATCTGCAGAAACAATTTTAGCCACGAAAGCATATAAAAGAAAATCAAACGGAATGTAGGCAAAGCCTATCCAAATATAGTTTAGAGGGGAGGGAGTGGATTCAATTCCACTGAACTTTAATCCCAATGACAAGGCTATTTCTAATGTGAATGAATATCAGGCTGCTTAAACCTGATGTTATTAAACATTCTATCCATTAAAATATCTTCATTTTTAATCTATGTCCTTCAATGTTCTGATTATTTGGCTTCCAAAGTATTTCTTCTTCTAGAATATATACTTACCTGATGAATTTCAAATATTTATAATGGTAGTTACCTTTAGGTAATTATTATATTCCAGGACTTCAGTGAATATGATATAATAGATATAATTCATTATAATATATTAATTAATTTAATATATTTAATTTGATTTCTGTGACAAAACATTAGTGATTACTGTGCATCTACCTTTGATTGGATCAATTTGGGGCATGTTGAAAAAATCAGGGTGTAAGGTTTCCACTACAAGGTGAAGATCAAGGATTATAATATATTTGTTAAGATCAACCCTTCCTTTCAGCCTTTCCTGTGACCTACAAAAATCACACAACTATATGATTCTGTTTGTGGTAGGAGTAGTTGAAGTAAATTACCATTTTTCAAACAAGACCTCTTAAGTTCTGGATTCATCACTTACTAACTGTGAGATCATCTTAACTTTCATAGATATTGGCTTCCTCTGTAAAATAAGTATGTTGTCAAAAATCCCTCATGTGGTCACTTTGAAATTAAAAGATAATTCACATAAAGTGCTTAGCCCAATATAGGCCCAGAATATGGTAAGAAATGAATGGTAGCTAATGCTTTACTCATTTATCACTAAGAGAATTAATAATATTCTAATAAGATGACATAAACTCTGTATACAATTAGGGAAGTAAGACTTTAATGGGACCAATTGCAGACAGAACATAAGCTCATATAATTTCTAAAAACTATTTCTACTCTAATATTTAGATCCAGTCAATTACCACCTTAGCCTTCCTCTCAAGTACTGAGTTTTTTGTCCCCTATAACTCTTTGTTATTTGTAATATTTGAGGAATAAATAAATAAATACTCTTAATAGCCTTTCCCAAGTCTCAGTGGCTTAATATTATCAAGATTTCTTACTCCCTTATGTCACATTACAGTCAGGTAGAGAGTTGGGGTGAGTCTGTTCCATTTAGTTATATTCATTCATTCAGGGATCCAGGAGTGTCTCTGCTATCTTTTAGAGTTCTGGAGTCCTCCACTGGATACTCTGCATCAGATAGGGAAGGTATAAAACTCTTTGAAGATTCTGAAAGATACCATATTCCATTGGCCAAAAGTCACATGGTCCAGTCTAATTGCAGGGAGAATTTGGGAATGTAATTTAGTTGTGCATTTGGGATGAAAAATAATGTATTGCTGAACACATAGCATTATCTCTGCCTTAGCAACAAACCAAACATTTCCACCAATAAAACTAAGTTAATTAGCTAAAGACGGTGAGGAACTCTTGCCTACAAAATTTATTCACACATAATTTTATAGAGCTATATATCTCATATCACAAAGACTTTGTCAACAGAGATTGGAAGCTAGGAAGACTTTTTCTACCACCTTTTGATATGTTTATGTTCTATAGGAATTCTCTGGGTAACTTTTTGTGAAGCATTTTGTGAAGCATTTCTACTTAAAGCTTGTATATGTGAAAAAGATTATATCCTCAGATGAGCATTTTCCTTGCTTTTATCATCTTCTGTCATTATCCCACAATTCTTTCATTATAGTTGTTATTGAGAACATACTTTCAGATTTAGCATGGAGATTAACTGTGAAATAAGTAAATAGTGAATTGTTTTGTTAGAAAAGACTATAAAAGTCAATGCTTTTAAGAGTTTTTTTCATTAACTGCTATTTCTAAATGATTACAATACTCAGAAAACAGCAGATTGACAACCTTAGATTTAAGAATTTTTATCTAGAAAGAATTGCTGTGATAGTAAACTTTATGCACAGTATACACTTTGCTATGATACTCCCAAATATGATTTTTTCTGAAGTTCCATTTTATTGATGAGAAGGTTCTTTATATTAAAATCCATTTAATACATGAGTTCCCAGGCACTCTCCAAAAGACAGATTTTTTATCGTTTTCATCATGGTGTTTATTCACCATGGTTAAAGAAATAGATTCAAACATCCTGCTTATTTTACACTTTACCCAACAAATCGCAAACAACAGCAACTAGCGCTCAACATCCGTAATACCAAAAAACTGTTGGAGACTGGCTATATGTATTAATGATTTCATTTCCACTATTTTTAATTATATTGATACTATTTTGAAAGGCATAAATATTTTAATTATTTTCTCATAATTAATATGTACAGATGAACTTGACCTTATATTCTGATATTTTTCTTAAAAATCAAACTATTCATTAGTCATGCTTAACCAAAAGATATATTTGTAATTTCACTAAGATACATTCTTAAATGACCATTTAGTAATTCACTGAAGTTAAAGGCTGACATTCTTTAGATCATTATATATTCATTTGTATCTTCTGTTTTTAGTAATTATAATGCTAAATAATTCTTACATAAAATATTTGTTGAATTTCAAGTGCTTTTTTAGTGCATTCTATAATTTTTCATATAATTACCTGTTTTCAAGTTAAAAGAAGTTACAGAGTTCAAAATAACATCAAGGGCATTGTTTCCATGTTAACCTAACCAAGTCTATCCTTTATTAAATAAATAAATATAGAAAAATAAATATCCATGCATACATTAGTTTTTAATTTCAAATACATATTATTGAATTGAGAAATTCCATGAGAAAGAATGTTTGCAAATAGACATTTTAAAAAGTGGAAAATATAATTTTTACTATTTTATTAAGTAGAATTATTAAGTATGTAGTCACATAAGAACTATAATTAAATATTTTAGGTATTATGTATCATAAGGTCAGTTATCCTGCATTATCCATTTTTGCATATAGCCTTTAATTGATTATAGTGGTATATAAATTATTTTCTTTATATTTTAGATTAATGGTTGATGAAGATTAGAAAACATTTACTGAGAAAATAATTTGAGCTATTTTAACCTTTACATGAGCATCCTATTCATTTAATTTACTCTAGTGAATGTGAACCTCCAGAAATATTTTTGTTTTCAGTCTACTTGGACATACAAGTTTTTGAATATTTCTATAAGGCATTATTACCTTGAGTTTTGCATTTTCTTCATGAGATTTCATATAATGTATTAAGTATTAAAAGGATTTAAGTGCTCTAGAGTTTAAACTATTGTTTCATAACTGAATTGGTATATTGCAAACTTTACATTTTTATTACTTTTAGTTTGCTTATAGAACACAGGCATTTTAGCTTAAGGTTTTACATATATTTGGCAAAAATAATTTCAGTCCTACAGTAGTTAAGCAGAAATTGTTTAGCATTTACACTTGAAACTTAAATGCTAATTATAATTCATTGACAAATCATTTAAGAATTTATGTAAGTTGACTTCAAGACATCTTCTTCCAAAACAGTTGTTACATTTCCCCATGTTTCCTGCACAGTGGATTTTGAATTTAGCATCTGACATGTTTTCTCAACTCCTGGTTTATAATGAAAACATGTAGGTACTCAAGGGAATGTGTTAAAAGCAAAAATTCTATGATCCTTGAAAGGTAAATGACAGTGCTGAGATTGTCACATCTGGATCAGAAATGTTTCATCTGTTTATCTATCTAAACAAACACAAATAAGATAATTAGGACCTAACAATGCATGTTTTAAAAAACAACTTATGGCTTTGCTTAGGTCAGAACCCAGTGATTTTTTATTTTTCTTTGTTCCCACAAATGTGTAAAACTGGATTGACCTTTCAACGGCGAAGGCCTTTGAGTGATTACAGCAAATCTATTATTTCATATTTTGAAATTGAAGGTAAAATTAATCCTTGGCTTTCAAACAATCATATATTATATATTTAAATATATTTTTATATACATATACACATAAACAAACATGCACACATACATAATCATGTACATTATTGTATGTCTAATTATTCAGCTAAATTTACTATATTTTCATTCTTATTAGAATAGAGCTAATATGTTTTGGAATTGCTAACCTGTAGCTGTGAAAAGCAGTCACATACTAAAGTAAAATTAATCCTTTAAAGATCACAATTGTTTGTATTTAAAATAAGTTTTGAGCATCATAGTAAACTGTTCATTGACTTGTAAATTTTGCTTTGTATGTAGGTTAGTAAATTAAAGAAATTTTAATGTAAACTAATATTTTATAAATTATATTAGCTTTAACTCTTAAAAAAAAACTATTTTGATATCCTGAAGACAGGAACTTAAAGTATTTTGTTTACATTCCAATCACATGTCTTGATTTTAAATTAGTATAATCATACTTTCTTGCTGAATTGAAAATGTCTTCTTTAAATTCTAGTCATATGACTTACTATTAAATTAATATAATCACACTCTCTTGTTCAGTTAATAGTAAAGTAGTTGTTTAATTAAACATATCATTTGTTTACAATGTAGTATTTCAGAAATGCTAGTTCCAAAGATAAGATAAAGATTCATATCAAACATTCAATCTGACAAGTAAATTACATTTCTTCCACCATAAAGAGGTAAGCAGAAAACTGTAGCAGTGATGAAAGGACATATTACTATTACTCAGAATTATGATATGCATCAGTCTACAAAATATGACCTTTTCCACTTTTAAGATTAAGACAAAATATCTACACGCACTAAAATAATGATTTGTCTTGACTTTTAGAATTTTAAATATTATATTAAAATATTCATTTCTTTTATTAGTCAACTCAGAATATAAAATATAGCATGAGGGGTTTTAATATCAAAATCTGGATGAAATGAAATCTATAGTTCATTGTACACATATGAAAAATTATGTCTCAGTATATGCTATCTCAAGAGTAAAACTTGAAATGTCTCCTATTTTTGCAAAAGCAGAATAAGGATTGTATACATTTTTATTTATATTGTTAAGTTGCCTTTGCTGTAGTTTCTCCTTTACACAGAGCTTTTTTTGTTAAAGAAATTACCATTGAATTTGCTAAAGCAAAAGGCATTCTCCTCTTTAAATTTATGAAGTAAAAAAAAAAAACTAAATAAAGTTACATATGTAAAGTAAAAAAATTAAAATATTTCTCAATTTGCAAGGAAGTTTGTATAATTTTCTGAAGTTCTATGGAACTAGAAAACAAGTTTTATATTTTGGTTATTTTTGATAGGACTATAGCATAATACCTGTTTTTGAGAAAACATTTCTGGTTTTGATTTTCCCATCAGAACTAAAACATTATATAAAAAAACTAAAAGATTACTAATTGTTATGTATGAACTTATAGTTTATCAGAACAAGGCAAATTGATGGTACTATGTCATAAATGTAAACAATCTGATTTTCTGTTATTTACTCTAAGTTCAGCTGTCACAAGCTTGTTAAATGTTTTTGAAATTACTGAGATATTACCTCCTTACTCTGAATTACAATTACTGGTAAAAATAATCTATTTCCTCAGTTTCTAATTGATTCTCTGTACATCCTCTATTAGTTTTTTTTTTTTTAAATTATGATAAGATTAATATTAGCTCATATTTATTGAGTGATTATTATGTACAAGATACTTTATATATGTTTACCATTTGGATAAAATTGATCACTTCTCCACATACACACACATTGTTATGCTCACAGTATACTTACATTTATTGAGTAGATTAAAGTTATATATGAAAAAGAAATTAGAACCAGTCTTTTATAATTAAGTTAATGAAAGGGGATGTTAAAGTGTGGTAAAACCAATCTGGTATTATTTTATTTTGGCAGTTATATTTTTTTCTCCCCTTGGCGAACCACAAAGAAAGAAGATGGGTATGATTTTTACAGGGTGAAATAGGTTGTCTGTCAGTTGGGTTTAGGCGACAGTCTGTCTGCAAGCCGTAAGATGATCTGCAGAGCACCAGAGGAAAGCAGGCAGGATTCCTGGCTTGCAAGAATAGATATTGATCTACCTTAGCCACCTAAACAATGCCTCACCTGTTTGCCTTGTCCATACCTTATTTTACGCAGTCTAATGCTTGTTTTGTTTGACTTTTCTTTTATTTCTCTGGATCTGAGCTTTGATACACTTTGGGGAGTACATAAACACAGTGTTGTACTTGAACATCACCATACTTCTGAGTCCTCTGGTGGTTTAAGACCACCCCTCCCTCTTGAATAGCTCTGTTATTGAAAATTATGAACCAGAGCTAAATTACTAGGCCTTATACAGAAGTGGTTGATTCAGCAGCCTAGTGTCCAATAACACTGAATGTGAGATGCTACTAATTACTGCCCTACAGACTTCGTTTAAAATTTCTTAAATTTCAACTTGTGAGAGGCTTTATTATTATTAATTCTTTTTTTCCCCAGCAAATAGTTAAGAGATAACTTACTATAGTATTTAGAATTCTATGCACTTATTTTGGAGCACAACTATGTTACTATGTACTGCCTGAAGCAATAATGAAATACAAAACTACATTCAGCTTCCCAGTAAACTATAATATAAATATTTTACCAGCACTTATTATTAGTTTGCCATTTCCTGCTGACAGCTATTCCAACTTTGCCAGCAGGCACTGGGTCTCACAATTGTATTATGTTCGAACAAATAGCGACAAACAAAAATTCTTGTAAAATAAATGAACAAGATTTCCTGGGAAAAAAAAAGCCTCTTCCAATGTTAAATGAATATTTCTTTCAAACTCTGACATGTAATATTATTTAATTTGCATATTGCACATTTCACTTTTACTGGAAAACAATTAAGTTAACGAGGAACTAAATAATGTGCACTCAGGGATAATTTAACATTACTGGTTTTTTGATTTTAAGGTTTTTTAAAAATTTTTGCTGTTCTAGAGCAGCCCACATCCAAATATTTATGTTGATAATGGAATACTCTGGTTTTCAAATGATACAGTTGAAAGACTAGCAAAGAACAAAAGTAACTTTTTTAGAACCACAAAATGAACATATTCACACAAAACTTAGTGTTCTTTCTGTGCTGTCAAAGACCACCATAAAATTTAGCAGTTGATGACATCCAAAAATGCTTAAAATATGTCTTGTTTTAAATTGGTATAACTAAAGACCTTCTATCAGTGAAAATCACTCACCTACCTACCTGCAAACACCATCCCCTCCTTTGCCCTAATCTTACTTTGTTATGCTCAGTTGGATAAAGCACCACCTTTCTTAAATCAAACCCTTAATCTACTCAACCTTTGCTCACTTGCAATTGAATGTGGCTGGAGGAAAAAAAAACATAAAACAATGCTGACTGATCTCACCTTAAATTTAAGAGCACTTTTCTCAAGTGGCTCATTAATACTGTCTAGCAATCATACTACATTTTCCTAGTTCGTTCATAAGACTTAGATGATTATTTTACATCTTCTCTCCTCAAATCTTTAACACTTCTTTTTATATTCTCATCTTAAATTGTTGACCATGATTTCTCCTCCAATCAGAAAATAGAAGCAAACAGAAGAAACTTTCAATGAGCTCCTATCTCTATATCAATTGACCTAACTATATTTGTTCAAATTTATGTGAAATTTTATTGCCTTACTCTTAGAGAAGGCTAGCTCTCTTTTTGTGTAGTAGATTCTATCCTTCTCTCACATACTCTACAATGTGGGTCTAACAATTGCCTCTTCTCTTTCCTGCACCACATACATCTCCCAGCTACTGGATGCTTCGTGTTAGCACACACACGTTGCTCTTTCTTGTATTTGTAAAAAAACGCACTTTTGACTCTACTTAACTTTCTGGCTCATTCCCTTTACAACCTTTCCATTTCTCTCATTCCTTTTAAAGCAAAACTTAAAAAAGGAGTTTCTACATGTGGTTTCCAATTTCTCTCTCCTATTCTTTAATCCATTCTAAAAATATTTCTAGCACTAGAACTCCACTGAATTTCTTTTATCGAAGTCATCCATGAACTCCATGTTGCTAAATCCAGTGCTTAATTCTCAGGCCTCATCTTATTTGAACTCTCATTAACATTTTACAAAATCGATTACTATATCCTTAAAACATTTTTTTTATTTAGCTTCCAGGAAACAAACTTAGAGTGTTGCTGTGTTTTACGTTTGCTTTGTTTTCCTACCTCTGGATGTTCTGCCTCAAATTTTTTGTTATTTACTTCCAATTTCCCTGACTTGTAAATATTGCAGTGTTTCTTGGCTCAGTACTCACGTCAATTCTGTTTTCTAACCTTAATAATTACTTTGTTGAGCTCATCCACTCTCAAGGCTTTTATTACCATTGATACTATAATAATATGTAAGTATATATTTAATATAATACAAAATATACAGATATTGTAAAATATGTGAAATATTATACATACTACATAAATCTATATATACATAAATATATAATTATAAATGGTCAGTTTAGATTTCTTTTGTGAATTCTATTATTTACACTACCCACAATATATCTCTAGCAAATAGACATCTGAAGTTCAATGTGTCCAAAAGTAACCTGATATTCTCCTACAACCTGCTCTTTGTCCAGTCTTTTCCTTTTCAGGAAAAGGCAATTCCAATCTTCCAATTACACAAAATTCCTTAGAACTGTCTTTGGCTCTTACCTTTCTTTCCATACAACATCCAATTTGTCAGTAATTTATGTTGGTGCAATTTTCAAAATGTATCCAAAATTCATCTTCTCTTTGTCATCCTTACTGCCACACCTCAGGTCCAAGCCATTCATCATATCTCACCTAGATTACTACAACAGCCTTTGCTTCTGCTCTTGTCTCTCTTAAACTTTTATAAAATCAATAGCAAGGAAATATTCAAACCTAACTCAGGTAATCTCATTTTTCTGTTCAATCTTTTATTGTGATTTTAGTCAGACTAAAAGCCAATATTCTTAAAAGATATACAAGGTCCAACATGACCTGTGGTGTCCTTCTGACTTCATACCTATTTACTCTCTTTCTCCATCACTCTCTGGCCACTCTGGCTCCCTGTTTCTCAAAGATACCAAATTATTCCTGTCACAGGACCTTTGCATTTCCTGTTCCTCTGCTGGGAAAGCTTCTCTTCTCCCAGCCACACACATATATAACAAATGGCTTACTCCTCACTTTCTTTACACAGATTTCAATGTGTCTTTCCCAGACGACACTATCAAAAATTTCAGCCTTTACTCCATGCTTCCTATGACTCTTCCCTGCTTAATTCTCTCTTTAGCATTTAACTAACATACTATATACTTTACTTATTTATCTTGTTTATTGTTTGTCTTTCCCACTAGATTGCAAGCTTCATGACATGAGGAATTTTGTCTTTTTTATATTATTTTGTCTATGATAAATCTCCAGCACTTAAAATATGGCCTAAAATAAGTTACATATCTGTTTATAAATAGATGGATAAATGAATGAATAAAGATTTGTAGAGCACTGTGTAAAAAATGTTATTAAACTTTATTTTTTGGTAATTATTTATAAATTGTATGGTATCTGATGAATTGAGGAAAAATAATTAATAATGTATTTTCTTCTTTGCTTTTTCTGATCTGTTCTGTCAACTCTGCCATGTCTTAATTTCAAAGGCTCTGATATTAGTCAGACAATAATGCAATCTTTTTCTATATCCTAGATTTCCCAACTGAAAAAAAGATGCTAGTCAATGGCTATTTACAAAATTCATTATGGGTGAATGAGACTAATTTAAAATAATCTATACTGAAATGTTTAAAATTAAAATAAGAAGGAATGTATGATGGTCTCTTTCCCCTCTGGACCTTTACACCTATTTTTCCCTTGGTCCAGTATACTTTATTCTTTTTTTAACTCTTCGACCTCTTTCCTTCAAGTCAATTTGTTGATAAAGTCTTCTCCACTCTCTCATCTGCAGACTGGGTGAAGTGCCATACTTAACTCTATCATGACACTGCACTTCGGTGAAAATGTCTGTTTATTTTTCAGTCTCTGATAATAGACTTCAAATTTATTGAAGGCAAGGCTATTGTTATTTTGTTTTGTATATATATCATAAAATTCAGTGGCAAAGATATGAACAAACATTTGATAAGGGTCTACTATATTAGTCACTGCCGTGCAGAGATGGAACTTAATCAGTTTAATCGCGACTTGAGAGAATAAAACAGGGGCTGTGTCTGCTTTGTGCACTGTTGCATTTAGTTGCAAAAGTACTTACTACATGGATGTTAAGTAAATGCAATTTTTCATAATAAACTTAAGTAAAATTAAGAATGAATATAGGTACATATACACTTATCATTGCTCCTCACTGTCTATAATGGTAAGACTCAAGAGAGTTTCAAGAACCATCTTTGGATAAATGCATTCTGTTGACATAGAACAAGCAAGCCTAGAATTTTTGGTAGTTTTCTTCACAAAAATCATTATTTTCTTTATTTGTTTTAGATTCTAGTTTCCTTCTAAAAGCCTGAGAATATCTTTCATGACAAAGTTGTATTCTTCTGAGACATTTTGAGGAAGATTCTTTTCCCAAAAGCCAATTTGAGAAAGAGCCATCTATCAAGTTTGTTTCTTTTACCTCTTCAGTGTTAGCAGAAACTTTTATTTTGTCATTATAATAAATAACATTTTAATAAATGTCGAATTTCTCTCTATCTCCACTCTCTATTTGCATATACAGACTAAGAGGCAGAGAGTGGAGGAGACAGAGTAGAGAATGTGGAAAACTGAGGAGCACTCAAAATTTCTTTTTATCAACTTTATATTTGTATAACATGAAAACAAGTATATTACTCAATTGCATGAATTGAATTTAGTCTTGTTATATTCTCAAGTCCAAGATAATTGCCAGGTGAATTAACATCCCTCTCCAAACCTATACAAACACAGAGACAGACAGACAGACAGACACACACACACACACACACACACACACACACACATGCAATAGCTTCCCATAGTTCTATCTTAAAAATATAATTAAAGTTTAGATTAAAAGAATATTCTGACTCACACATCAGGAGAACATATCTGTAAATCACAAATATAATTAAGGACATGTATTTAGAATATATAAAGAACTCTTAGAACTCAATAATAAAAAGTAACCTAATTTAAAAATAAACAAAAGATTTGAGTAGGTGTTTCTCTAAAGAAGATATTCAAATAGCCAATAATCACATGGAAAGATGTCCAACAGCATTAATCATTAGAAAAATGCAAATCAAAACTACAATGATATCACTTCATACCCAGGGGATAGCTAAAATAAAAAAGATGGACAATAATGTGTTAACAAGGATATGGAGAAATTGGAGCTCTCATACATTGCTGGATTGTAAAATGGTGAAGCCACTCTATAAAAACAGTTTGCCAATTCCTCCAAACGTTAAACATAGAGTTACCAGATGACCCAGCAATTCTACGTCTAGATGTATGCCTCAAAGAAATGAAAACATATGTTTACTCAAAAATTTGTGTACAAATATTCATGCAGCATTGTCTATTATTATAGACCAAAAGGTAGAAATAACCCAAATATCCATCTACAGATTTTGGATAAACAAAATGTTTGATATTCATACAAAAATATTATTGGGCAATTAAAATAAATGAAGTCCTGATACATGCTACAACATGTCTGAATACTAAAAGCATTATGTTAATTTAAAGAATCTAGTCTTAAAATACCACATACTGTATGATTCCATCTATAAGAACTGTTCAGAATAGGTAAATCCATAGAGATACTAAGTAGGTTATTGGGGTTGAGGGAGAAGGGAATAGGGAGGGACTGCTAATGGGCATGGGGTTCCCCTTTAAATTTAGATAGTAGTAATAATTGCACAACTCTGACTATACAAAAAAAACACTGAATTGTACACTTTGGAAGGATGAATTTTATGGTTAGTGAATATCTCACTAAGGGTGTTTTAAAAAACATTGTAAATATTCTTCCTAGCTTAGGTGTTTCTTTCCTCTGATTACATTAACTTTCTTATACAACTTTTTCTTTTTCCCAGAGTTTGGTTCATAGTTACATTACTTTATCTTTGTTATTTTTTATGTGACCATTATAATTTCAGAACCAATTTTCTACCAAAATTATAAAACTTGTTTTTGTATATTTCAACACATCAGGCAACATATTCATTTCTTCTCTTTTATTTATTTCTTGGATATGTTTATTCTTCTGATGAGACTGCACTATCAGCAGTTCAGGCCAACTAGATAGTTATTTTTCTTAAAGATTTTTTATCACCCTGGAAATTACCTTTGTCTCTTTCCTGAATTTGACTCCTTGTTTGCTAGATTGCTGGATACCATTTAATCGATTTACTTATTTGTGTTGGTAGAGTACATCCTTTAATAGCTCCTTGAGAAAGGCTACCTAGAAGGTAAATTATTTTAGACATTACCTAAAAAGACTATATTCTATTCTCACACTTGATTGACTGTCTGGTTAAAAATAATTTTCCCTTGGAATTTTTAAGTAGTTCTGCATTGCTTTCCACTTTCTCTTGAGTGATGTTATTGAATTGCAGAATCTTATTTATAATCTGGACTTTTTTTGTTTATTTATTTATACATTAAATGTAATTGATGCTCTTAATTTCTCTAAGGCAATTCTGTCTATTCATTCAATGTAAAGTGGAACATTACTCCAATGATGGGGAATATAGGGTAGTTTAGAATCCAATTTAATAGTCTAGAAAATGTACATTCCTCAATAAATTTATCCAATAAAACTAACCTGATTTTTCTAATGACATTTTAATTCCACTTAGTGATCAGATGGTACTTAACACATAGTGGTGGATCATCAACTAAAATAAAATACTCTTCTGTAAAACTATTTTTATTTAAAATTATGACAAATTCATTCTATGGAGAAACAGGCCTTCAACTGTCAAAATAAAGAGATCAGGTAATAGGAGACTAGAGCAAATATTATAAAGAGAGGATAATTTTTGAACTGACAACCCATTTGTTTATATTTATCAGATAATTACTTCACCTCCTGTAACACTCTGATCATAAAATAAAGGATTAAGGAAATTAACTGGATTAATTCAGTCAAAAAACTTGTCAGCTTTTATATAAATTATTTCCAGGGGTTTTCAGTGAGGTGGGAGGTTGGCAGGTTAAAAGATATTCTCAATCTTCCTACCCTGTGAATGTACCAGAATCTCAACAATGTGAGTTAGGAGGATAGGACTATGGGTTAGGGAAGATGGGACATGCATATATCTGCAAGAGGTCCCCAGGGAATTCAGCTATACCTCCATACTGGTTTAACCAATGCAACTTGTATTTTCACTTTACAGTAGCCACTTTACTCAGTATCACAGTTGCTTTTAATCTGCCTAGCACTGCTACTCCTCCCTCCTCTCCATTTTTGGAAGAACAGCTAATTGTGATAAAGTGAGACATTCTGTAGTAAAAAGGATACAATTTTAATACCTTTAAAACATTTCCAAAAGCAATAAATTAGCTAAGCACTTATGTTTTATTAGTAATAGCAAGCAAAATTAATAAGTAAATTCAACTAAAAATGATTATGTGTCAGAGTGTATAGTTTTTACACTGACATTTCACATAATCTGACTTTGCTTAGAAGAGAAATCACTCGGCTGTTAAAATTACTTTTAAAGAGCTGTCAAAATTGGAAAACCTGCTGTCAAAGATATGATGAGAAAAGTTTAAAAATGGTAAAGTATGTTGACTTAGACAAAAAAATATTACCTTCATAGAGGAAAACTTGAATATTTATCATTATCTTCAAAAGGAATTTTTTCCCCCTGAAATCGGACATCTTTGTTTTAAAATTTATATCCTGACACATTTATTTTCACTTTAATACCAACATAAATGAAACCATTTATATTCATACCACAATGAGAACATCTCCAGGTGCTAGAAAATGCTAAAATATTAATGTTGCCTATGCCCCTTTCTATCATTTAGTTTGTTTCATTTTTAACTGAAAAGGAATTTTTTCTTTTTAAAATTTATTTTTTATTAATTGAGGAGGAAATTTTAACCCTTATCCTTATTTTAATCCTTATCCAGCTTCTCCAACTTCTTATGTATGTATTTATCAAATCAATATATTTTAACTAATAGGGAAATGCAAATCTATATTTTCTGGAAAGTTTGGTGAGATATTTACATTTTTATTGTGTCTATTCAAATTATAAGAAAATACTATCTCCCATATGTCAGATATTCAGTTATGTGCCACTGAGAGTTTCAATTCCAAAATGTTTTAATTTTGAGACTTCATGCTAATTTTCACTTAAAGATTGATCCTTCCATCCCTATCATAATATAATTCAAAAGACAAATATTTGAGGGTATTTGAACTGAGGATGAATAGATTAGTAAAACTACATCTTCTTTTAAACTCTTTACATTTTACAATGAGCAAAATCTCTTAGTAATTTAAACCCTGAAAAGGTCAATATTTCCAGATTATTCTAGGATTCTCCAGAATATTCTAAACATTTGATTATTGATTCTTCATAAAAATGAATGTTTTTATATCTTTATGAATAAAATATGTGAATATGAAATAAAACACAAGGTTTTCCTTAGTTTTTTTTTCTGCCTATATAAATAATGTAGGATTTAAAGTTGGTATGCTAACTGTTGTATTGCTAATTTGTTGTTGTGTATCCTTTGGTATTTGCCTCTTTTTCCATATGTAAAATACAAGTAGTTGTAGTTATCACACACCTGGCACATTCACAAAAATTTTATGATTTTTACATTTACTTTGCAAATGTAAATGTTTAAACAGCCCTGTTTTATTTTGAAGAAGAAAAACAAAGTAAAGATATAGCTATAATGTGGATTATTTGAGCTAGAATTTTATAAGAAAAACATTTTCCTATGAAAAGAGTGACTCAATATAATTGTCCATCTAAGCTAAGAACATCATTTTATGTTGTCTACAATTTTATGGCTTATGTGAAATACTTTAGGGCTGGTTACTAGATTGCCTAATATTGGGTACTTTTGCTGGGAAGAAATAAAATAAAAGATTGCCTAATATTTATATAACTTTATATTTTAACATCATTAGATTTAACTATCAAAGTTTTAAAACTGAATTTCACAAACCACAGAATAAATATATGCATCCTAAAACATACAAGCTTAAACAAAGGTACTTACAAATATTGCCATAAATGAGATACATGTAATTTCTTTGACCTGAAATGCCACCATAATTTTAGAGAATGTCAACTATATAGAAAATTAAGTGTGTAGCTTACAAATTTAAATACATCTGAATCTGAATATATAAATTTTACTGTTTTCAGAACCACGTTGACATACCATTATTACACACAAGGATAAGAAACTATAAATTTAGAACTCTAACTGGTAATCCAAAAAAGAGTGTGTATATATTGAAGAAAAGTTTGTGTTGCTATGGGAACTTTGGCTTTTGTTTACATTATACTGCAAACTATATTATGTGCCTTGGTTCACCTTAATGACTACCTTCATATATTGCTAATTATACTATTTTCCCTCATTCACTCTGATGATTAACTCCTTAAGGTTAATATTGCTCATCTTTATTGAGTTAGTTCATATTTTTCTTGAATATAGAAATATGAACTTACATTTACCTTCATTTGTGAAAACTGCATTATTCATGTCACCATCACCTGTTCATTACATTAAGTAAAAGAAGTTTTAGCTTTTATGAAATTTGAAAAATTACATTTATGAAAATTATAAGCTTGACCTTGTTTGCCTTTAGGAACAACATATTCCAAATTGAAGAAAATAAAATGTATGATTTTTTTTTGTTTTAGACATAAAGTATATAATTTCCTGCAGCATTTTAAAAGAGGAAATCTAAGCTATCACAAAAACTATTCACATGTTCAATGTATAAGCAAAGACATGAAGAAATATTCATTATGTGTATGCAGAATTCTCTCTATGTAGGACTCTATACAGCTAGTTAGTAAATGAATGTGTTATATTATGAATACGCCTGTAGAATAGATATTGTATTGAATCTCAAAGTTTTAGTTACCTTTCCACATTTTCCAATTAAAAAACTTGAAAATCAGAAAAATATCAGAATAAAAACTATGCCTAGGTTATCTGAATTAAGATAAACTGGGATTGATATCTTTACTCAGAAATAGTCACTGGGTTCCTATTATGTGTTAGATATGTGCTGGGCATGGGCACTCATGGTAAGACTGGTAAGCTCTCATGATGTTATAAATATGTAAGAAAGCAATTACAACAATGTCTTTCAGATCCTGTATTTTATAAAGCTGTTGTGAAAACCCTTAAGATTTTGTTTTGCCTTCAAGAGCATATTTATTGCGTTTGAGATGATACATCAGGTGATCTCTGAACCAAAAAGGGTAAAAAGAAATCTCATTATAAATTGAGAAAAGTAAAAGGTAAAATATTTCCCACAATGGCATGAACCACGTACTCAGAAAGAGATATGAGTTTATTAGAAATGACCTAATTCCCAGTCATTTATGGCTAGTTTTATAATAAACTAGAATGTAAAAAGAAAAAAAAAAGTTGTGAAGGAAACTACCAATTATTGTCTCACTTATGCTATATTTTTAGTTTTATTGTATTATCATTATCAGAGTATTATTTGCTACATTAACTGTATATTATTTGCTTCATGTCTAAAGCAATATTTAAAAATATCTTCCACTTTGAAATAACTTCAAACTTAAAGAAATATTGTGAGACTAGTATAGAAAACTCCTTTTCTTTTCCCAGATTTACTGATTTTTACATTTAACATTTGCTGTCACCTCTCTCTCTCTCTCTCTCTATATATATATATGTATACACACACACACACACACACACACACACACACACACATATATACACACATACATATATTAAATTTATTTTTCTAACCTATTTGATGGTTGAGTACATTAAACCTTTTCTTCCTTTAAAACTTCAGTAAGATTTTTCAAAGTTTAAAGGAACATAACTTTAGTAAGGTAAATGTCTGTAAGATCCCAGAAGATATGTGTCCATAATTTAGGAGACCAAGACTTTTAAAAGAAGGAAATAAAACATTGTAGCTTGAAGTTAAGAAGATTCAGGAAGAAAGTCTATAGTTTCAATTTGATTCCTTAATAATAGTATTTTAATAGACAAGTTTACAGCCACCTTTAGACAAAGTGAAAGAAGCTCACAAGTAATCTACCAAGAGATGACACTGAATGAAGAGGGATACTAAGAAAGATATTATAACCTTAATGAGTTTAAGTATTATATCTATTTATATTTAAGGTGTTCATCCTTTAAAAATAATGCAATAAGAATATAGCATAATAGAAACAATGTCTTATTTTAGAAGTGGGCTGTCCACTTAGAAAAATGGGCTGTCCAATGCAAAATTGTGAGATAATTCGAAGCTGAGAAAACATAAATACAGTATGAATCCACATACCATAGAAAGCTAACAAATAGGGAAGGGAAGCAGTAGGGCAGCACCAGAGCATTTGATCTTATTTTATTGTGGCAGTCATGTACTGAAAAGAGTGAAAAAACAGCTCCCACACTTCCAGAAATGAGTCAGTTTCATGTCTCAAGCTGATTATAAACCATTCAAGGGTGGCAGCCTCCCACAGCTGACTTTAACTGTGATTAGAATAAAGGATGGTCTCTAGTTTGGGCTTACCATATGTACCCTGAAGCCTCAAAGCCTGATCATTATCAGGTAAATTAGGAATTTCTTCAGGATCAAAAAACTGGCTTACAAGTAACTTTCCATTTATGTATTCTAAAAAGGACAGTTCATCAACAGGCCAGTCATGCTTAAACCATGCACCATGCCATTTGCTTACTAGACTGACTTAACAAGTTTAGGAACTCCGTCTTAACTTAAAACTTTTTTCAGTTTTCCATTCCTGTTCCTCTTTCAAAGAAAAGTATTTCATTTGATGAACGTAGGTCAAGCTGTGCCACATACATTCCTGGGCTTTTATAAGAATCAGAATTTTTATTAAACAGTGTGGATCCAGACTGTTTATGATCTGGAAGTGGAAAAAATTTCTAGTTAATTTCATGGTCTTTCACACTGTGTTCTATAATTTAAGATAAATTGTTTCTTTTTCACAAAATTACCATTTTATACTGTGAAAATATTTCCCAGTATAATTAGTGGCCATTTTACATCAAACATTAACCATTTTTATTTGTGTGAAAATTACTGAAAGCATGTAATATTGAATTTAAGAGAAATGGAAATCAGCTTTTTAATTATCATCTTTTTCCTGAGCTCAGTGTAACCTGTTAAACCTGGTTTAGAAAATGACTCTGAAACAGTTGTAGTGAAAGATTTTGGGGAAAAATCCTTTCTTCTCCCATGCTTATAGATGTACAAGCAAATTAAAAGAGCATACAACGCGAAGTTGCATAGTGATATTTAAAAGGAAATTTCAAAATTCAAAGATGTGTAACATAATATGGGAGTTTTATGTGCTGATTTTTCACAGTATGACCTTACTATTGATCTTAGATGAACACATCTAAAAAGTAAATTAAATTATTAAGCCTTCAGGAATTTTAAAACCCAACTATCCCACATCCCACTAACTTGACAATAAGGTGAATAGTGGAATCTATTCAAACACAAATTCACATTTCATTTTTTCTTAGGAGGAGATTTATAGCAAAATTAAATTTTAACTTATTTTCCATGTAAACTAAAAACTAAGAATGGTCACTATATCACCTTATATTCCTCCCAAAGAAAAATAAATAAAGCACATAATTAATCCAGGACAAATAATCCAGGATTCACATAAGTGGCACTACACATTTCTGAAATGTCCTCCAAACTAAAGGTTTATAATGAGTGAGAGAAGAAATTATAATTCACTCTATCAAAAATCTGAAGAGGGAGGGAATATTTTTGCTATGCACAAGCTGAATCAAGTTAATGAGGCATCTAACATTGCAAAAAGAACGTTGTCTATAAATAAATTCAGTCTGATTGGGATGTATTAGTTGTCTGATAATATTCTGTAGCCTACAGATGCTTTGGGTAGAATGTAGATTTCTTTAAAAAGAAAGGCCAGTGGAATTGCTTCTGTATAACTCCAGGTCATTTCTTGTAAATGGCATTAAAAGAAAATTTCCCTTTAAAAAATGGCTCTGCATTCATGATATTTCCAAAGTAATTTAGCATAAGACAAAATATGTTCTTATCTGAAATTTAACTAAACCAGGGAATTTGGGGAAAATATCTCCCTATTCACTCATTTTTTTTTTCTGTTGAAATTTGTCTGTTAAGGTGCTACTCATAGACTACATACCTAAACTCTAGAGGCTAACAAGAAGATATAATTAGAATCTCAGCTATTACTCAGCATAGCCCTACAGTTTTGTACATATACTTATGCTTATTGTCGCTGGGCAGCCTGGACTTTTATTAATGATTACATGTTATTTCTATTAGCTGCCAAGTGTTTCCAAAAAATAGTGTGAATTTAAGTCTTTCAATCAAATTAAAAGTTCAACTCTCATGGGACTTTTTAAAATAGGATTGTAGAATTCTGAAGTAGAATACATTGTATATTGGCTATTCCTTTGTTTTCCTCTCAGGGAACTCTTTTAATTTGTTCATGTACTCAGATTTATAACTCTGAAGAGATATTTATATCATAATCTGAGAAATAATTATTTGATTCGTTTGCTTGTTTATTTTCTATAATAGAATGACATCAGGGCAGAGGGTTTGTTTTGCCCAGTGTGTTACCTCCAGAACTGAAAAGAGTACCTGAAACATGGTAAGTACTCAATAATATTGGTCCAATAAAATAATGAATAAAAGGATTAGAGAAAGGCTACATTAAAAAATAAGAGATTTACCTGATGTCAATTTATTGCCTCTCAGTTCCAAGTTCACCCTTAAATACCAACTCTGCATCTGTGTCTTCTTCAAGAAAGTCTGAGTTTTTCTTTCTTTAGGTACTCCCCTATAGCTTGAGGGAGACATATAGAATTCTCTTAAATTTTATAGTTACTCTAATTACAGCTTAATAATTCTTTATATTAAACTTCTCCCACTTAAATCACTATGTTGCTTCTATATCCTTATTAGATCCTGACTGATTCGGAATTGGTATCAGATGTGGGATGGGTCACAAGAGATGGGATTCTGACATTGCTTGGCTATGCCCTCAAGCTTTAGCATAGTGCTGAGTTCTTTTTTAAAAGAAAATGAATGCTAATAACCCATGGCTTGTAGTGGCATCACAATTAATTAAGCTACCAACTATGGTTGAATGGGATAAAGTGCCAACTGAAGCACAGTTCTTGGGAATTCAAATGGCTGTTACACTTGACCAGATGGAAGTGGTAAATTCTATATTGATCTGAATGTGAGATAAAAATATTTTTGCGTGCACTTGATCACTTATAGAGAGAAAATAACAAGCTTAACTCCATTATTTCTAAACTTAACTTACAATTTCATAACCAAAGCGTTTCTACAATATTCCTAAAAATACTTTATTTCTTGTTGCCACAGACTGATATTAGTGAAAATCAAATGCAAAATGTAATTGTGTGAGTTGCTGAACTACAATGACAGGCAAATCCACACTCTTGCTAAGTTTCTCATGTGAAAATGGAAAAAAATGGAATTCTGAAACTTGCAATGGGGAGAGCTGGTTGAACCTAAGTGAAACTGACAATTCTGAGCCTCCCTTGTCAGTGAAAGTAGCTTGTACTCCAGTGTCCAAAGAGGTTAGCCTTTTCTGCTTGAAAACCCTTATGATAATCATAGTGGGACAGATGTCTTGGAGGGGGATGCTTATTCTCTTCAAGATTGACCGCAACTACCCCCATTGCTACCAAACCCTACAACAGCACCCAATCTCTGCATTCTCTAGGGTGGACTCTCTCATCCTCAGCACTACCGACATTTTGAACTGGATAATTCTTTCTTGTGGTGCCTGTCCTATGCATTTTAGGATGTTGAGCAGCATCCCTGGTCTTTACCCACTGGATACCAGGAGACTTCCCTTCCCCCAGTTGTAAAATCAAAAATGTCTCTAGCATTTTCCAAATGTCTCCAGGGGGAAAATCAACACCAGTTGAGAGTCACCACTTTAGGGCAAACAGTAACACACTATGAGCTGGGAGGAAATAGCTTATATATCGAAGGAATTGCAAGACTTTGTTAATATAAAAACCTTGGGAACATGTATGAGGATAGATTCTAACGAGTTAGATCAAGAAAGACAGAATTCAACACTAAATTTATTGATATTATTTACAAAAGACTCAAATTTTAATGTGTTAGCTCATGCAGCTAGAGGTGGCTCTAATGGGTTAGTTGAGTTGACTGAAACTTGGACTTAGCAGTGGTGTATATTTAATGAGATTAAGATTCCAGGGCCTCTCTGGCAAGATGAGTGGGAGGGGATCCAAAGGTTTATGGAGACAGGAAATTTGGACTAGATTTATTATGTACTATTTATCTATATATCTGTGTTCTAGTATGTTTCATGAGAAATCTCAGAGAACACTAATCTCATTAAGACATAAGATTAGTGAGAAGAGTACCTGCATCCTTGAAAAACTCTACATTTGGTCCCCTTTATAGTCCAGATATGACTACAGGGCATGCCAACATGGAGGTGGGTTCCCTAATTTCAATGGGGGCAATGTGACCCCAGAATAGAAGAGGCTAAGTGGCCACACTTAAATGTCAAAGACAAGGTGATCATGTTAACTGTTAAAGGTCAGCAAAGATTTACCAGAAATAAGAATGCATTTTCTCACAGAGGTCTTTGGAGGTAGCTAATGATTACAGAGTCTTTAACAATGAAATTGATAGGCAGCCTAACACATCATTTCTTGATCTTCACGACGAGAAAAAAAACTCTAAGTCTGGTATCCAAAAATCTGACACGAATACTCACCCAGTTTCAAGATATAAGATAGTTCACAGAGCAAGATGCTTGACTGAAAGTGAGGCCGGGTGCTCTTGAGGAAGGACTTTGCACCATCGCTACAAGTATACTCTGTAAATCTTCCTTTTAGCCTTTTGCAATGAGGCCAGCAGCAAATACTCCCTTAGAACTCTTATGAGCTTACATGTTTAAATAATTGAAGGACAGAGGTCAGGGCAACCACTGCCACTGGAAAATAACCTGGAAAGAAGGCAGCCAGAGAGGGTATCTCCAAATTTTATGTGTTAAATTTATCTAAATCTTTGGCCAATCCATACACAGGATAGACTCCAAGCAAAAGTTGACAGAATTAAAAAGAGAAACAGAGAATTCCATAATCATAGTTAGAGATTTTAACCCTCTCTCAGCAACTGATAGAACAGCTAGAAAAAAAATCAGTAAAAATCTGGAAGATTTGAAAAGCATTATCAGTTTCCTTGACCTATCTGATATCCAACAAGTATGGAATATACATTTTACAACTGAACAGAATATGTTCACCAAGATAGACCCAATGGCGGGTTACAAAAGTCTAAATAAACTGAAAAGGATACAAATATTACAAGTTATGTATATAAATAACTATGTAAGTAAGCATTGTATCTAGGACATTTTGGTACTTAAAAAAATCTGTTGATTGAGTTAATCTATGTATGAATAGATGATGGATCTTGGTTACGTTAAATAACCTCTTGGCCACAAGACACATTATGTTGTGTTTCAATATAAACTGTGGGTAATTTGGTAATAGCAGCCATTGTAGAGGATACTGCAATGTGATGCCAAGATCCACCTTCTGGAACGAATGCCTTATTCCCTCTGCTGCTATTAAGTGCTGCTAGCATCAAGCTCTCAACATTCAGCTACCTAAATGGAGGGACTGCTTTAGCTACAGAGAATATCCTTGTTTGAGGTCATAACTTTTCCTGGGGCTGCCCCACCCAGTGACTATGTGAAGTTTGGGTATCAAGGCCTGAACTATTCACTCTGTCTTGGGATAATTCTGAAGGGCCATCCACCTTTAGAACTCCCTGTAGGACTAAGGCCTTCATTTAGACTTAATTAGAGCTCAGTTTCTCCCACTGCTCAATCCTCCTTCCTTCTCTTTCCTTCTGCAGTGTGGATACCAAGGGCACTCTCAATAAACTTCCTGAACACTCATCTCCATTTCTTTCCAGAGAAACAACTTGCAACAAGCCTTTAGAGAGAAGAGTTAACTGACAGAGTTAGCATATATCCCAGTGAACTGTTTTCCATTTCTTTGATGTTTATCTTCTTTTGTTGTTGTTGTAAATTCTTTACTGTTGCTCTAGATTTTTAAAGTTTCTAACGAATCTTCTGATGAAGGCTTGGTATATTAGTTTTAGATGGCTGCTAGACCAACTTGTAATATACTTAGTGGGTTAAAACAAAACACATTTATTATCTCATAGTTCTATATGTCAGAAGTCTCGTTGGGCTCAACCATTTTCTTTGCTTCGGGTCTCACAAGGCCCAAAATCCAGGTGTCCGCAGACCTGGGCTTTTACCTGGAGGCTCTGAGGAAGAATTACTTTCAAGCTCATTAAGGTTGTTGGCAGAATTCAGTTCTTTGTGGCTGTAGGGCTCACGTTTTGCTTCCTTGTGGCTGTCAACTGGGAGCCTTTTTTTTAAGTCCACCCACATTCTTCATCACATTGCCCTCTCCATTTTAAACCAAGAAGAGCATGTTTAGTCTTTCTTACATTCTGACTTCAGCTGCATCTTTTCTGACTTTAGTCAGAGAAAGTTCTTTGCTTTTAAGACTCATGTGGTCAGATTGGGCCCACTAGAGTAATCTAGGATAGTTTCCCTATTTCAAGGTCTGTAACCTTAATTATATCTAAAAAACCCTTTTGCATGTAATTTAACATATTCAGAGGTTGGAGAGATTAGGGCACTGACGTCTTCCAGAGGACATTATTTGGCTTGCCATGTGGATTTAGTTGCTTATAGGTTCACCACTAAGTTAATGGAGATCTTGGAACCTGTTCGGTGTTTTACAGAACTTTTATGTTTTTCCTCTTTTTTTGAGAAATATGGCAGAAAAGAAAAGCCAAACTACTAATCACATGTCAAAATAAACATATTTTCTAACAGGTGATGACTTAGAAAGCTCAGTGCTACACAGGCTTTGGATCAGTGGGATTACTTGAGGGTTTACCTCAGGAAACACAAACAAACAAGAACGAGAAAGACAAAAGATGCAAGCTATTGTTGACCTATTTCAAGAATGTAATGAAAAAAAATCATAGTTTGACAATTATCCATTAAGCCAATAAAACAATCAGTACAAACTGGGTTGAAGTCAGATTGATACAAAAAGAATATCTTTAAAAAAATGCACTATACAAAATAACATAATTACAAAGCTCTGGACAATTTTAGTAATAATGAAAAATCATATTTCTTTTGCCAATAAAAAAGAAAGAAAATAAATTGGAGCCTTCAGGAAGCTCTAGGAAAGAAAAATGTTCAACAAGAAGTAATTTTAAAATATGCAGTAAACTAAAATATATTATAATTTTGAGCAATCGGTGAAAATGTAGAGAAAAATATAATTAATCCTGTTGTTTGGAACATTCTACTTTTATCAGCAGGGCTTTGGCAACCTAAATACATTTTCATAGATATAACTGTACTATACGGTACAGTGAATAAAGTGTGTTACAATATAAAAGCATAGAATGTTATATATACAAAGTTTTAAATTCTCATATTACACTTACATATCTATAAGATTTTACATATAAGTGTAATAAGATTTTAAAACTTGTCCAAAGGAAACAAAAACACTTACTCAGAAAGACATCTGCACCTCCATGTTCAGAGCAGCATTATTTACAACAGCTAAGACATAGAAGCAACCTAAGTGTCCATCAATGGGTGAATAGATTAAGAAGATGTGGTATATATATACAATGGAATATTATTGAGCCATAAAAAATGAGAAAATCCTACCATTTGCAAAAACATGGACAGACCTTAAAGGCATTAGACTAAGTGAAATGTCAGACAGAGAAAAATAAATACTGTATGATCTCACTTATATGTGGAATCTAAAATAAAAACAAAAATAAAACAGCAACTGGTGGTAAAAGAGGTCATATCTGTGTACCAGGGGTGGTGTGTAGGGGGAAGGGGAATTGGAGGAAGGTGGTCAAAGGCACAAACTTCCGGTTATAAGATAAATCAGTACTAGGGATATAATGCACCCCATAATGACTATAGCAACGCTGCCATATGACACATAGGGAAGTTTTTAAGAGAGAAAATCCTAAGAGTTCTCATCACAAGGAGATTTTTTTTCTTTTCTATGTATTGTATTTATACGAGGTAATGGATGTTAACTAAACCTATTGCAGTAATAATGTCATAATATATGTAAATCAAACCATCCATCATCGTGTACACCTTAAAGTTAGTTATACAGTGATGTATGTCAATTATTTATCAATAAAACTGGAAAAGTGTAAAAAAAAAAAAGATTTGAAAACTTTTAAAACTTGTAATGCAAGTAAATGTTACTATTTGTTAACTATCTTTATTGGAAGATTGAGAGAATTTGAATACAGTCCTGAAATTAACAAATTGTAAAAAAAATAATAAACTAGAAGTGCATTATTTAGAGTGTTTTTAGTGTCAGAATCAGGAATGCAGAGGAAGAAGACATGGCATAACTAAAGGAATTTACTTAATAATTCTGGTAGGGGCTGTTGCTTTGAAGGCTTAAGATTTCTAGTTTGAAATGTTAATTAGGAGAAGAAAAAATTTTTGGTTAATCTTAGAAAGTCTTGATAAAATTAAAATAATATTACTATAGGAGTCAAAAGCCCACAGCCTTATCAGTATCAAATTCAGGAAGAAGAAGCAGCTTTTGTATGAAATCTCATTGGGCGATAATATATGTTACTTGGAATATGGGTGTATAGGATGAGGAAGGTCAAGAAAAGTTCAATTTCGTTTACTTCAGCAGAAGTTGAAATTTGGAAACTTAACATGTTGATGAATGAGATAAACACTAATTCCCCCCCACCCAAATTTCAACTATCTGAGGCAAGTGTCCACCCAAAATGTAGTAAAAATTATGCTATTTACTTATTGTTATGTTATTACTACTTTTTCTCTTCCAAGTTTATTGAGAAATAGTTGACATACAACATTGTAGAAGTTGAAGGTGTACAGCATAATGATTTGACATACATTGTGACATGGCTACCACAATGTTTAACATCCATCACCTCATAGAGACACACACACAAATCTTCCCCTTGTTATGAGAACTCTTAGGATCTATTCTTTTAGTAACTTTCAAATATGCCATACAGCTGTGTTAACTATAGTCACCATGATGTACATTACACCCCCGGTACCTATTTATCTTACAACACTTCATTGTAAGTATTCACAACATTAACCACTTTGTCTTCCTTTGCTCACAACTTCTCTAAAATGAGAATAACTTCAAATCATAAAATTTTTGTTTGTAATAGAGGAAACTGATACCATAGTCTGTTGTTAAAATGGTATGCTCACCTAAGTCAATGCGTCATCTTTTAACACAAAAAGCCATGATGGTACATGCCCTGTGAAATTCTAAAATCTCAGTACTTCTCTCTTCTTTTAGTTTCTATTTTTAAAGTAATAAACATTGTCAAGATTTTTCCAAAGTAAGTTTACATACGTTCTTGAATAGCTGAAGACAATTCAGAACAGTTGTTGCTCACTTGGATCATTACCTTTTTGAGGCTGGCAATTTATGTCTTACTTTCCCAACTCAATTTTACTAAAGAATGTTCCAACCATCAGCTTTCCAAAATCTGTATAAAAAGCACAAGAGCAAGGTGCTGAGGTGAAAAAATCATCCGAGGTAGTTTTTTCTTCTTTCCTTCCTTCCTTCCTTCCTTCCTTCCTTCCTTCCTTCCTTCCTTCCTTCCTTCCTTCCTTCCTTCCTTCCTTCCTTCCTTCCTTCCTTCCTTCCTTCCTTCCTTCCTTCCTTCCTTCCTTCCTTCCTTTTTTTTTTGATGTGCTTTTATTTAGCATTCTGGCATAATATGGTCTGATAATTTTCTATTCTATTTTTTTCCAAAGAAAAAAATTATTTTAGTGGACATTGATAGCTGATATATAAAAATATACATAGACAAAATATGTTCTAAGTATGCCACTTCTTTTTTTCCTTCTTACCTTGTGAATGCTTTGTTTTCTTCTTCCAAATTTCTAGGACAACTACCATGAACTCTTTTGTTATTTTGATTAACCAAGTATAGGTTGAAGCCAATTTTTGTGTTTCCATTTGTGTGATAAGATACTGCTTTTTCTGAAGCATATGTAGACAGAGGGATGACGAAATACAAAGAATGAGGCTAGAGAAGAAGGGGAGAGAAGGTGTAGAGGAGAGACAAAGAAATGATAATTATACGTAACATGTAAAAACTAGTTTAAATCTGTGAAGCAAAGAATAATGAATCTGTGAGTTAGCAATGAAGAGAGAATTTATCTTTCTAAAAGATAGTATGCCTTTTGTTCACATACACAGGTTATCTAGAATTGCTGTGAGAATCCACTTGAATAAAGCCCCATCCCAGATGCCCTCCTTCCCTGTACCATGAATTTTTGTGGATGCCTTTCAAATGTCTTTCTAAACTTTTTGACTGCCCCAAATGACTTTATCCATTAAAGAATTTATCCTTCAAAGTGTTCATAAGAATACAAATAGTTAAAAATTAAATTTAGTCAAATTATATGATATATAAATTCTTTGAAGTTTCTTTGTATACCATTAGGCTGTCCCAAAATCACTTGATCTTTTAAGTGTTTACCATTTAAAGTGTTAAAAGAAAAAAGAAGATTAAAAATTGAAGTTACTCAAATTATGGGCAACAGTATTCCAAAAACATATTAATGCTTTAGATACTCTATGTTTTCTTCAGGCAGTACATCTGAACCTATTTCTTTCTCCCTTTAATACTTACACGTGTGCAGAGGCTTTTTTCCAAAATAAATAAATAAATAAATAAATAAATAAATAAATAAATAAATAAAAGGATGTAAATTTTTCTTTGCTTTGAACATAGTCAACTCTATTAGCCCAAGTAACTAGGATGGTGTCATGAGAATTATGTAGGTACTATGGGGGTGGAAGTATACTTGGCTGGAAGCTTTGAGAATCTCTAGTGAGAGTCATATAGCTGAGGAGGTCTCTACCTGGTGCTATATATAGGTCTGGTGAAACTGGTCCGACTCTCTTCATCCCTTCTTAGTGCCTAATATTCTTAGGGCCTCTTTTAATGTTCCTACATGACACTGGCCAACTTTTTATTGCTCAAGGAGGTCTTTCATTTGTTCTTTATTCTATTTGGCTCTAATCTTATTCTATCAGTATTAAAAAGACTACATCCATCTGTTGTTTTCTTGAAGCTTCTGGGATCCTCAGTTGCTGCAATGTGAGATGCCTTCTCGAGAACATTTCAGCTTCTTCTGCTTCAGCGGAGATAGTTTTCCTGATCTTGTGTTGTGCAGTTTGGCTGGTAAAGAAATGTTCGAAAATTAGGACCACTATTTCCTTCTTCTCATCTAGGATTGATCCTAGGGCATGATGACTTCTGCACTGTTCAAACTTACAGTTCCACCATGATTTTGCTATGCTCCTGCTGGGATGCAGGGCTACTCTGATGTGGGCTTTGAGATTCATCTTTTCTTGAGTTAAATACTTTTTCTTCTTTAGATTTCTTAAAGACATGCCATTGGCTCTTGAACAGATGGACAGATGATGATGACAATCTTCTCTAACATCCAGACTTTTTGTTGGGACAATCTTGATGGAAGCTCCAGCAAATTTCATAAATTTTTATGTGTTGATCTTTTTCTCCATCATGTCTCCCACAGTCCAGGTGAGGTTGAGAGATTCAAATATCCTGCTCTGGACAATAGCGATGATGAAGAAATGGATTGACCAGATGAGAGGAATGAAATGGAGAAGTTTGGGGATTGGATAGCAAAGTAAAGGTGGGGTGAGGGTGAGGATCCTCCAGGCACAGATTTTGGAGGCAGCATTATGCAGCTTCTTAATAATCTCTGCCATATCATTGGTGTAAGCCTCAACTATGCTCTTCAAGGTAATATTTTTTCACGATTTTAAATGTCCAAATCATGAAGCAGTGAGGTTATCTTTGTTACTGCAACTTGATTAATTTTCTTTATATTTTTTCTTCTTTTTTGATAAGTCTTCTGACCAAGCAACTGTAGGCTCATATTTTCAGAGAAATGTCTTTAGTTAGTTTGATCTCATCAGCTTCTTTCTGCATGATTTTATCAGGGGTGATGGTTTCACCATCACTGTGGATGATGATGGACTTCTATGAATCCCAGAATTTTCCTTTCTATGGATGACTATACAAAAAAAAAAAAAAGGTTTTCTGTTTGCTTGTTTGTTTGTTTTAGCACTATTCTAGCTAGAATAGTAAGAATTTATTTACTCCAAAAAGGAGTGCTTTCTAATGTTTGAGAAACAAAACAAAACAAAACGAAAAATACTCGGTGAGTCCCAGGATCTTCAGAGAAAAAAGCAATCTGTTTAAAATAATATCCCCCAAAGGCAGTACTTGCTCTCTTGAAAAGAAGTCTTCACACTTTGTGTGCTGATGTGGCATAAAGGAACTTGATATTTTACTCAGGATGTAGGAGGTATCTTGATAGGGTTGTTCTCAAACTGATAAATACCTACTGAATGGATATTTTAGCCTCTTTGTCTGTTGCACATATTATAATAGCAATTTCTGTGTTACATATTTTATCAAGTATAACTTGATCTATATTGTTCATTGTTCCATGTTGTGTCAAAAGTCCATGCAACACCTACCAATGCAGGTAAGGAGATTTTTTATTTCCAGGATTTTAAAAACAACTTTATTGAGTTATAATTGATAAATAATAAACTGAACATATTTAATATGGTTGATTTAGTCAGTTTTAACATAGGTATGTATGCACTCATGAAACATCACCACAATCAAAATAATGAACATGTCTATCACCTCCAAAGGTTTTCTTGTGCCATTTTTGAATCTCAATTTTGTTGCTTTTTAACTTTTTAGAGATTGATAAGTCTCATAACTTTCCATGCAATTCCACATTATCGATGACAGTCTTAATAGAACAAATGGCACAATTTGGATGAAGGTTGCTAGATTTGAGCAGGACTCATTTTGCCAAATGCAGCTTCCTCTGCTTGTATCTTAAACTCCTCATGTCCTCTTCTGTTCTTTCTCTTTTTTTTGTAAATCTTATTGTCCTTGCTCTTTGTTGTTGTTCTCCTCCCTTACCTTTTCTGTTTGCACTTTCTCCTCCTGCACTTTTTCCTCCTCCATTTCTCCTCTGCCCACTTCTCATCCTCACCTTCTGTCTGCCCACTACCATCTCCACCCCATTCAGCCTAGCTCTTGTCAGAGCAACAGGAAAACTGTTTTCTGTATTTTATACTATAAGAATAATAGATGCTCCAATCTATTTGAAAAAAGGAAATTCAAAGTATCATACTTCCCAGAAGCAAAGACTCCTAACATTGTCTTGAGCAAATGGCATCACTCTCTACTTACAGCTCTGCAGTGAACTTTACTTGCTTCACTATGTCTAGTAAACTTTATCTTATCACCATTAACAGAGCTACTTCATTTGTAAATAGCTAATTTTTTTAAAATCAGAGTTAAGCTTCTTCTCCATGTACCTTTTTAAAAAATTAATTAATTAATTAATTTTTGGAGAAATGATTTAATCCCCCCCATCTACCTCCTCTCTCCCCCTCCCCCACCTACCCTCTGGTAATCACTATTCCATTGTCCATGTCTATGAGTCTCTGTTTGTCCTGTTTATTTGTTGCTTTTAGGTTTATATCCCACATATTAGTGATATCATCTGATTTTCAACTTTTTCTGTCTGGCTTATTTCACTTAGCATGATTATTTCAAGGTCTATCTATGTTGTCGTAAATGGCAGTATTTCATCTCTTCTTATGGCTGAGAAACATCTCATTGTATATATGTACCATAGCTTCTTTAGCCAATATGACCCAGCAGTCCCTCTACTGGGTATTTACCTCAAAGACTTGAAAACTTATATCCAAAAAGATATTTGCACACTGATGTTCATAGCAGCATTATTCACAGTGGCCAGGACATGGAAGCAAACCAAGTGTCCTATGATAGATGATTGGCTAAATAGCTAATTTTAAATTATCATAAGAAGGTCCATCAATTTTCTATTATATAACTTTTTCATTAAACAATGCTGCTACTTACATCATTAAACATATCTTTGTATGCATGTATTTACTGTATCCAATGGAATCTACTGTTGCATTGAAGTTTGTGTTGTAAATTTTTTTGATAAATATAGCAGAATTTCTCTCAAAAATGTTGCATAATTTTATACTCTAGCAACAGTGTTTGGGAATAATATGTGATATTTTAGCATTAAAAATAAAAACATTGAACTACATAAGCTGGGTACACTATAATTTTAGTTAATATAAAATATTTTGAACACTAGAAAATGTTTCAAAAATTTACAAAATCAAGCTAGCTAGCAACCTGACTAATAAGGATTACATTTTTGAAAAGGCAGATGAGACCTGAGCAAATGTTCCTACTTACAGGCCTTAAAATGTACCTAATGCTGGAATTTGTTGGAGTGTTTTGATGAAACAAGTTTGTTTTTATTTTTTTATTTTTTATTTTTGTTTGTTTTCAGAAAAAGATCTTTGGTGTAGGCAAGTTTTATAAAAGAATTTTAGTGAAAAGAAGGAATTTCAGCTTATGGCAAAGAGGTTTGGTTGGTAGTAATAGCTGAGCCAAAAGTCAACCAAGAAAGTGAGACACACATGCCCTGGAAGTTATTTAGCAGTTACTTGATAGAATGAAAAATTAGATTGTGAATCATCAGGTAAAGAAAACAATAGTTTTGGAAGGCGGGATTGAATTTTTCCGAACTTTGTAGCAAATATTTAGAAGTTCATATTTAGAACAAAAAGCAGTTGAAAGCCACTATAGCTTTCTAAGAGAGGGAATGATGTTATCCAAACATTTACGGAAGATTATTCTAGCAGCTGTGTTGGACTTCTTTAGTTGCCTTTCAGTTTATTCCCTGATTGCAAGTAGCATTTCAAAGTATGGCAGAAGAAACATTTGAGAAATTGGTCTAAAATGTCTCATCTGTAAAAAGCTATAACATATTGGTAAACTATATTGTATATATATATATTATTTTAAGATAACTTAATATTAAACATTAGGATAATGTAATTATAATCCATGTCCCTCAGAAAAGGGAACTCAGGCTGTGTTTTGGCAAGAGTTTTTGCTAAATTACATGTATAATAAATAAATTCTGTCCTCAAATATATTTCAAACAGTGAGTCAGTGTCTGATACAAAGCTCTTCTCCATTTTCAAAATAGTGAAATTTCTTGGAGTTACTTTGCATGTATTCATTTAAAAGGACATACTACAGGAGTAACTTCACTTTGAGTCCTTTCTACACTTTTGGAAATGACTGTTCTGAGTCATTTATGAAGGGCTATTTGATTAAAGGCATTCACACATTTAAAAATGTTCAGAGCCATTCATTATGGGCTGAAATGTGTACCCTTAAAGATTCATATGTTAAAATCCTAACCTCCAGTAGCTCAGAAGGTGACCAATATGGCAATAAGTGAGATAATTAGGGTGGGCCTAATCCAATATGACTGCTGTCCTTAGAAGAAAAGGAAATCTGGACACAGACATAGACAGAGGGCAGACAACGTGAAGACACAGGGAGAGAACGCCACCTATCTACAAGCCAAGGAGAGAATTCTAGAACAGATCTTTCCCTCTCAGCCTTCAGAAGGAACCAACCCTGCCAGCACTTTGATCTCAGACTTCCAGCATCCCCAATGGGGAGACAATATTTCTGTTGTTAAGCCATCTAATCTGTGGTATTTTGTTATGGCGCCCCCTAGGGAACTAATACAATTGTAAGTTTTCTAAATAAAGAAAAGACATTCAGGCAGAGATTCAACTGCAAAAACAAAACTTAATACAGTGCTATTTAGAATACCAAAAAACGAAATTAACACATGTATTAAACAATAGAGGAATGGTTATAGAATTTCTAATCTAGACATATGAAGCTATTAAATATTTTAAAAGAATTCTTAACGACAGAGAAAAATGATTATGAAAAAACATTAAGTGAAGAAACAGTTGATAACATTGTGATCGCATCTTCTATTTTCTTAAATATTTAATTCTTAGAAATTTTATATTTTGATCCTCAGAATGTCAGTATCTGAAATCCTTGGGAATAAATCTGTTGTTTATTGTTTCTACTGATTCAAACATAATGGCTTGTTTTCTTGCATGCTTGAGGATCTTCGATTAAGTGCTCGTTTGTTTGATCTAAATTTGTGAGAATCTTGGAACCTCTGTGCAACTATATAACATGTTGTGTGCATTCAGCTTCTCTTATTAGAGCAGATTGTATTTCTTTCTTTCTACTGTTGAAGCCTAAGTTTCTTCCCAGTACCAGCTCTGTCTTCTTTCCTTCATTAAATAGGCATTTAATTATTTAGAGTTTCTTTTCAATGTTAAGAGTCTATGTTTTCAGGTCCCCTTCCTTGAAGTTAGCTCCTGATGGCAGGAGACCATCAACCTGAAACTACTTAAGCTTCTTTCTAGAGCCACTTGCTAATGCAAGAGCCTGGAGTTCACCTCTCCTTCCTTGATGCTTGTTCAAGACTTTTGTGATAGCATTCCCGATATTGACATTTATCTTCAGAAAAGCTTCTTAATTCTCATTTGCTTGCTGTTTGTTCACTCCACTCCAGGTTCAGCAAACTGGTATTTCCCTCCTACAGGGAGTGCCCTTAGTAATTCCCCATTTCCTGTGACCTCAGCAATGTATAGAAAATTAAGTTCTATCAAGTATGTGGTTGTTTTGTAGCAGGAAGTTTGTTTGGATTATTTTGGCTCATAATGCAGTACTTGGACTTGGACTATGCATGTTTAATAAGCTCTTCCTCATACTATACTTATGAACACCAAAGTATGAGAATTAGTGGTATAGACAAGACATAAGAAAGAATGGCATGTTCTAGTAATGGTGAGTGCTCCAGTCTGGCTGCGCCCCAGACTGTGTAAGGGCATATATTAAATGGATAATGTTGATTAGATTCTGAGGCCTGAAGGACTTTAAGTGTCATCCCAAGGAGTTTGGAATTTTTCTGGTTATGAAAAGTAATGGAAGTGTTTTAAACAAAACAATTATATTTAAAAATCTGTGTGCTAGAAAGATAAATAAGTATTGTGAAATAAGACTTAATAAAGATAGAGACCAGAGGCAGCGAGATCAATTAGAACAATGTTTCTCAGCTTAGGCTGCATGTTACAATTACCTCAGGAACTTTAAAAAATACTGATGTGTAGGAACACCACTGAATCAATGATTCTATTGTGCTGCAGAGGTTGTGAACCACTGAGCTAAAAGGCTAAGTCTATATGAGATTTGATGAAGAAAGTAACAGTGAGAATCAAGAGGACAGGCAAACTAAGAATTGACAGGACTTGGTGATTTAATTATACATGAAAGGTGCAGGAGAAGACAAAGATGATTCCAAGGCCATACACAAAAGCTATTATTGAGATATTTTTGTGCTTGGCCTATATTTATCATTTCCTATGTCATGATTTCTTTATCTTGGGGAGAACTTTGTAATCCTTGCTCTGTCTTTATCTCTCTTTATATCAATATTTCTATCTTTATCTCTTTATCTTTAACTTACTATAATTAAGTTGTTCAAGTTCCAGGCACCTGAGATCTTCATCATATTCCTGACAAATTCTGAAATAGGATTACTTTATGTTTATTATCTCAGCCACCATAGAAGTTCTTATAAACATACATGGTCAGGCGCATATCTATTTTTCTTTTTACGAGAATTTTTAAGCTTACAGAAATGTTGCGCAGAAAGTTCCATATACCCTATCATCCCTGTCTAACCCATCTAACCTGATCCCCAGTTTCCTCTTAAAATTTTGCATTGGTGTGGTAAATTTGTTAAAATTAATGAAATAATGTTGATACATTATTATTGACTAAAATCCATGCATTAGGATTTATTCTTTGTGTCGTATGGTTCTATGGGTTTTAAAAATGCATAATATCATGTATTTACCATTATAGTTTTATACAGAATAGTTTCACTGCCCTAAAAAATGCTCTGTGCTTCACTTATTCATCCCTCTTTACCTTTTTCTGATGCTCTGACAACTATTGATATTTGGTTTGATACTAATTTCTTCCCATTGATGAATAATATTCCATTGTATGGGTGGATCAGTTTATTCATTTTGGCAATTATGAATTGCTATATACATACAGATTTTTATGTAGATATGTGTAGATACCTAGAAGCACAATTGCTAGATCTTATGCCTGGTAGGTCTGTTTAATTTGGTAAGAAACTACCAAATTGTCTTCCAAAATGGCTGTATCATTCTGCACTTTCACCAGCAATGAATAAGAGTTCCAATTGTTCAACATCCTGACCAGCTTTTGGTTTGGTCAATGTTTTGGATTTTAGTCATTCTAATAGGTGTGTAATGGTATTTTATTGTTCTAATTTATAATTCCCTAATGCCATCTGATGTTGAACATCTTTTTATATGCTTATTCTCTCTCTGTATGTCTTTACTGGTGAGGTGTCTGCTCAGATCTTTTGCCTATTTAATTTAGTTTTTTATTTTCTTATTCAGTTTTAAGCATTCTTTCTATATTTTAGATGCAAGTTATTTATCAGATATGTGTTTTGCAAAGAATTTTATTTTTTCTCAGTCTGTGGCTTGGCTTTTCATTCTCTTAGCAGTGTCTTTTGCAGAACAGAAGTTTTTAATTTTAATGAAGTCATGCTTTTGGTGCTGTATCTAAGAATTTATCATCAAATCCAAGGTCACCTATATTTTTTCCTGTGTTTTTTTCTTAGGAATTTTATAATTTAGCATTTTACCTCTGGTTTTATGATTCATTTTGAGTTAACTTTTGTAAAAGGTGTGAGGTCTGAGTTCAGTCAGATTCATTTAAAAAAAAAGAATATCTGGTTGTTCCAACACCATTTATGGAAAACAGCATCCTTTCTTTTTTGTAATTTTTCAACTATAAAAATTGTATTGTTGACATACAATATTATATATTTCATGTGTAAAACATCAACTTAATGATTAGAGATTCATATAACTTACAAAGTAATCACCAAACGGCATCCTTTCTTAAATTGCCTTTGCTCCTTTGCCAAATATTTGTTGGCCATATTTGTGTTGGCCTATTTCTGTACTCTCTATTATATTAAATCAATCTGTCTGTTCTTTCATTGATATTGTTGTTTTAATCACTGTAGCTTTATAATAAGTCTTGAACTCACATAGTGCCAATCCTATGACTTTGTTCTTCAGTATCGAATTGGCTATTCTAGATCTTTTGCCTTTCCATGTAAACTTCAGAAAGTGTTGTTATAATTTACTGGATTTTTCATTGGAAAACTGACATCTTGACAATATTGAGTCTTCCTATGCATGAAGATGAAATTGCTCTCAATTAATTTAGATCTTTTTCATTTCTTTCAACAGCATTTTGTATTGATTCTCATATAGATCTTACAGCTTTTCTTTTTTTATTTATTTAGTGTTACATCTGTGGGGTTTTTTTTTTTTTTTTGGTGTTAATAAAAATGATGCATGTTTTTAAATTCTAATTGGTCATTGCTAGCATATGAAAAAGCAATAAACTTTTGTGTATTTTTTCTTTCCTAATGTGTATACCTCTCATTTTATTTTCTTGTATTATTGCATTATTTTGGATTTCAGTAAGATGTTGAGTAGGAATGATTAGAGGGGATTTCTTTGCCATGTTCCCCATTTTTTTTTTGGAAAAAAGCAGCTAGTTTCTTACCTCTAAGTATAATGTTTCTATAGTTTATTATTATTATTCTTTATCAAGTTGAGGTTACACTCTATACATATTTTTCAAAGATCTAGCCTTTTATTTTATTGATTTTCTATATTAATTTATTCTTTTCAGTTTCACTGATTTATGCTCTAGTTTTCATTATTTTCTTCTACTTGCTTTGGAGTGATTTTGCTCTTTTCTTCTAGTTTACTTAAGTGGAAGCTTGATTATTGATTTATGACTTTTTTCTTCTCTTCTAATGTATGTACTCAGAATTATAAATTTTCCTCTACACATCGCTTTGGTTGCATTCCACATATTTTGCCAAGCTGTATTTTCAATTTAATTTTTATTTACTTATTTATTTTTAAATTAAGTATATTGAGGTAACATTGGTTAATACAAATATGTGATTTTAAGGTGTACATTATAATTTGACATCTGTATATTCCATTGTGTTTACCACCCAAAGTCCAGTTTCCTTCAGCTACCATATATTTGATCCCCTTTACCCACAAATATGATGATTTTTTGTTCTATTTCTTTAAAAAATGCTGATGAGATTTTGATAGGGATTGCATTAAATCTGTATAATGCTTTAGATAATAAGGTCATTTTAACATGTTGATTCTTCCAATCTAAGAAAACGGAATATCTTTCCATTTCCTTGTATCTTCTTCGATTTCTTTTCATAGGGTCTTGTAGTTTTCATTATATAGGTCCTTCACATGTTTTGTTAAATTTATTCCTAGGCATTTTATTCTTTTTGTTGCAATTGTGAAAGGAATTATTTTTTCAACTTCTTTTTCTGATGCTTCGTTGTTAGAGTATAGGAACACTATGGATTTTTGAACGGTGATTTTGTATACAGAAACTTTACAGTATTTGCTTATTGTTTCTAGTAGTGTTCTTGTAGAATCCTTAGGGTTTTCTATATAGAGAATTATGTCATCCGCAAATAGTGACAGTTTGACATCCTTGTTTCTTATTTGGATGCCTTTTATCTGACTGGCTGGACTTGCTAGGACCTTCAATGTTATATTGAATAACAGCAGTGACAGTGGACAGCCTTGCCTTGTTCCTGATCTTAGAGGGAAGGTTTTTAGTTTTCGACCATTAAGTATAATGTTGGCTGAGGGTCTGTCATACGTGGCCTTTAATATGTTAATGTACTTTCCTTCTATACCGATTTTGTTGAGTATTTTTATCATAAATGGGTGTTGAATCTTGTTGAAGGCTTTATTTGCATCTATTGATATGATCATATGATTCTTATTTTTTAATTTATTTATGCAGTATATTACATAATTGATTTGCATATGTTGAACCATCCCTGTGTACCTGGGATGAAGCCCACTTGATTATGGTGTATGATTTTTTTAATATGTTGCTGTATTCGGTTCGCTAGTATCTTATTTAGGATTTTTGCATCTGTATTCATGAATGATATTGGTCTGTAGTTATCTTTACGAGGTTTTGGTATCAGAACAATATTAGTCTCATAAAATGAGTTGGGAAGTACTGCCTCCTTCGATTTTTTGGAAGAATTTGAGAGAATGGATATTAAATATTCTTTGAAGGTTTGGTAGAATTCACTGGTGAAGCCATCTGGTCCTGGACTTTTACTTTTTGGTAGATTTTTGAAGATTGTTTTGATTTCCATACTGCTAATCAGTCTATTTAGATTTTCCAGTTCTTCTTGATTCAGTCTAGGAAGGTTGTGTTTTTTAAGTACTGGTCCATTTTTTCTAGGTCACGAAATTTGGTGTTATGAACTTTTTCATAGTATTCTTGTATGATCCCTTGATTTCTGTAGTGTCTGTTGTAATTTCCCCTATTTCGTACCTGATTTTGTTTATTTGTGTCCTCTTTTTTTCCAAGTGAGTCTAGCGAGGGGTTTGTCAATTTTATTAACATTTAAAGAACCAACTCTTGGTTGCATTTATTTTTTCTATTTTTTTTTTCAATTTCATTTATTTCTGCTCTAATTTTCATTCTTTATTCCTTCTGCTGACTTTAGGCCTCATTTGTTCTTCCTTTTCTAGTTTTTAAAGTTGAAGCGTTAGGTTATTTGGCTTATTTTTGTTTTTGGAGATGGGCTTGTAATGATATGAACTTTCCTCTTAGGACCGCTTTTGGTGTGTCCCAAAAGTTTTGATATGTTGTACTATCATTGTCATTCATTTCTATGTATCTCTTGATCTCTCTTTTTGTTTCTTCTCTGACCCAGTTATTCTTCAGTAGCATGTTGTTTTATCTCCATGTATTGGTGGTTCTTCCTGCTATCTTTTTGCAGTTGATCTCTAGTTTCAAAACATTATTACCAGATAATGTGGTTGGTATGATTTCAACCCTCTTATATTTGTTGAGGCTATCTCTGTGCCCCAATATGTGGTCAATCCTTGAGAATGCTCCATGTGCACTAGAGAAGAATGTATAAGCAGCTGTTTTGGGATGGAAGGCTCTGTAAATGTCAATTATGTCCAGTTAGTCTAATGTTTCATTTAAGGATGTTATTTCCTTATTGATTTTCTGTTTGGATGATCTGTCCATATCTGATAGTGGGATATTCAGGTCCCATACTACAATAGTGTTTTGGTCTGTTTCTTCCTTTAGTTCTGTTGGTAATTGCTTTATATATTTCAGGGCTCCCTGATAGGGAGCATAGATATTAATGTGTTATGTCTTCTTGGTTCATGATTCCCTCTATCATTATGAAGTGTTCCTCAGTATTTTCTTTACCGTTTTTTATTTTGAAGTCTCTTTCATCTGATATTAGTACCGCTACTCCTGCCTTTGTCTGAATGCCATTTGCTTGAAATATCATTTTCCACTCTTCACTTTGAGTCTATATTTTTCTTTGGAGCTGAGACATGTCTCCTGGAGGCAGCATATGGTTGGGTTTTGTTTTTTGATCCAGTCTTCAACTCTATGCCTTTTTATTGGTGAGGCCAGTCCATTTACATTTAGGGTGATTATTAAAATATAAGGTTTTCTTATAGTCATTTTATCTTTTGCTTTCTGGTAGCTCGGTGTTTCCATTGCCTCCTTGTCCCTGTGCTTCTGTTTTCCTTATTTTGGTAGCATTTGTGGGTTTTCTCTCTGGTTCTTCTTGTTTTATGTTATACACTTCTGTTCTGAATCTTTTCTGTGTGGTTACCATTATGAATATGTAAAGGATTGTTACACACACACACATACTACACAGAGTCATCCCTTTTCTTTTACATGTGCCTTATTTCCATTCCCCTTTGTGAATCTGGATCTTTGAATCCTTCCCTTTTCAGTCACTGTTACCTCAGTGTGTCCCTATATATGATGAACATTCATTACTATCTTGCTATAGCAATTCTCTTGTTATTTAAGCTTATAATGCTCTGTTCTTAGTAAGGGTTGCACTTCTCTGCTTCTATTTGCCTGATAGTCACTTTACTCCTATTTATTTATCTATTTTTTATCGTTTTATTTTAGGTGAGCTGATCCCTTTCAGTATTTTCTGTAGTGCAGGCCTCGTAGTGAAGAATTCCCTCAATTTTTGTATGTCTGGAAAAGTCTTAATTTCTCCTTCATATCTAAAGGAAAGCTTAACTGGATACATTATTCTAGGCTGGTAGTTCCTTTTACTCAATAGTTTAAATATTTGATTCCATTCCTTCTGGCTTGTGAGGCTTGCACTAAAAAGACCAAGGATAATCTAATGGGTTTTCCTTTATAAGTTACCATTTTCTTCTCACTGGCTGCCCTGAGAATTCTGTCTTTGTCACTGATTTTTGATACTTTTAATAGAATGTGTCTTGGTGAAGGCTTTTTTGGGTTGAGATAATTGGGTGTTCTACTGACTTCTTGAATTCCAAGCTCCAGCTCATTCCTTAGATTTGATAAATTATTGTCTACTATTTATCTGAAAATGCTTTCTAGTCCCTGCTCCTTTTCCTTGCCTTCGATAATGCCCATTATTCTTTTGTTTCCTCTCCTGATGGTATCAGCTAGTTCTTGAATTTCTCTTTCATTATTTTTCATTCTTCGGTTTCTCTCTTCTTCCTTCTAAGTTTTTGTTTTACACACCGACAGCATTCCTGGTATTCCTAGGTGGTCTCCCATGCAAGTACTAACCAGGCCTGACCCTGCTTAGTTTCCGAGATCAGATGAGATAGGTCGTGTTCAAGGTGGCATGGCTGTAGACTCCTTCTGACTTATTTCTAGATTTTTTTTTTCAATATCACTGATCCTTTCCTCCTTTGGTCAACTCTATTTCCCAAGCTTGCTATTTTATTTTTCAACTCTTGCAGTATTTTTTTTAATCTCCAGAAGATCTCTTCTGTTCTTTTTGAGGGTTTCAGTCTCATCGCTCTGCTCATCTAGTTGTTTTTTTCAATTCACTTGTTGATATGGCTCATTTCTGAACTCACTGAGTTTTTTCAGAAGTACCATTCTGAATTCTCTGACATTTAAGTTGCATATTTCTATGTCTGTAAGCTTATTTTCTGGAGATTTTTCTCTTTCTTTCTGAGATGTCTTGTCACTTTGGTTGTTCATAGTGTTTAATGGACTATTTCTCTGCCTGGGTATTAATGGAAACGTATTTTGCTTTCTTTCCAGAAAGAAGGTTTATTATATAAAGGTCTCTCTTTAGCCTGCTGCAAAGAAGGTGCTTTTCTTTTGGTTTCTAGTAGGTGGCATCTAAGCCTCTTGGATCTCCACTTTATATAAAGTCTAATAATGCTTTTTAATTTTCTTCTAGGTAGTTAATCATGCTCGCTACCCTCAGTTTCAGTCCCTGTCAGTGTTAGCAACAGTTTTTGGTAGTGTTTGCTCAGATTCCCCTGGGACTCCATGGTGTTCGGTCTCAGAAGGTATGGGGGACAGGCCTTCTGGGTTGGGAGTTGGAGGCCGTGGCTCAGCCTTGGTTTTGCAACTGTAGCTGGTAAAAATCACTTGTTGTTTTTTTCTGCCATCTCGCTTCTCTGTTTTCTGCTCCGATGAATGGGCCTTGCCACCATATGTGTGGAACTCACAACTCTCCCAGACAGAGCTGTTCAGGGAACTCGCCACAACTTCCCCCCCGCTCCTCCTCCTATACGGAGCTTCAGAGGCTGCGAAAGGCAGCTTTTTTATTTCTCCCAGTCCATTGCCCGACACCTGGGTTCTGAACTGTGGTAGTTCTTATGCGCAGATCCCATGCTCAGACGTGATAGTGTGCAGTTTGGGTGTTTTTGTTGAATTTTAGATGTTCAGCTTATTGTTGTTTCAAGGGGAGAGATCTGGGGACTCTGTTACTCTGCCATGTTTCTCTAAACTTACTAAATTTAATTTTTAAACTTCATTTTAGTATACTCATCTATGTTGAGAAAAGTGGAGTCTTTAATTTTTTTTTTTTCTCTTCTTAGAGTTGATTCAGTTTTGCTGTGTCATCTAATCTTGGCTGGGTGTTGAACAACAACAAAAAAACCCTTATTTCATTCAATTCTATGAGCTTAAAGTATTCCAATAATTTAATTAGTTTCTTTAAATGTATGCTTTATTTCTGATTTGTTATTTCTGGTAGACCTCATTTTTTATTGAGCTATTAGAGACATACTTTTCTCCTTGTGATGGAGAGTAGGATTATTAGAACTGATGTATCCAGCCCCTTTTGACTTGGAATTCTCTGAATCTTCTCTGATGGGCTGGGAATGGTTAGTCTAAGCTTCTCTCTGGACTAGAGCCTGCTCAGTCCAAGATGTGCATTTCTGAGCTTTCCTTAAGCCTATGACACTGAATCCTGCCACTGGTACAACTCATGATCTGTTCTCTTGGCTTGATTAGGACCTACTATTTCTTCCTGGTTGAACCAAGTCTCACCTCAGCCTTGCTAGTGTTATAGACCATTTCAATTCTGTGTCACATTCTCCATTTAGCTCCTGGTCTATAATTTCCACACCATAGCTTATGTTGTGGGGTTATTTTGAATCTTACCACATAGACCCACTTGTAGGTAGCTAAATATAAATACAACAATCTTCTTTTTTTTCCATCAAAAAGTTATGGGAAATCTTGAGTACTTTTCACATTATGTAGCAGCTGAAGAATCTTCTTTATTTCCATGCAGTTCTACCAAGTTTTTATCTTTATTGTGGATATTTCCATATTGGTATGAGGACAGCTTTTAATTCCATTTCTTCCCAAATAGGATGTTGAATACAAACTCCAGAGAGGTTGATAACATCCATAGAACCTATATTTCAGTATTTTGTGTGCTGATATTACAGAAGGTATAATATTTAAAAAAATTTTAATATGCTTTTCTCAGTTCATCTACTACTTGAATTCTTGCCCAAAATGACAAGACAACACATACTGACACCTCCTCTGTCTTGCTTTGTCTTACTTCTTCACATTACAATCCACTTTTGCCAGAAAGGACAGATTTATTCATAGTCCCTTTGTTCATTAATTTAAACTGTGTCCAAACTGGCAGGCCTGTCCCTTGAAAAGTCAAGAGATTAAATAGAAAAATTAAAATTAAAACAATCTTCTCTTTCTTAAAATCATGATTTAAAAACTACTTTAAAACTGAAAAATAGTTTTCAAACATGTTTTGCAATTTAAAATTTTATTTTAGATTTCATAGCTGAAAATTGTTCTTTCTCTGTGTTTCTGTTATAGTTCTTACGAATAGAGCACAGTGAATTAGTACAGGCATTGTAGTTTGCAGGCTTATGTTTGAATTCCACTATTTAGGTAATTTTGGATAGTTGCTTAACCTCACAAGGATCCATGTTTCTCACCTATAAAATAGGAATAGTAATAGAATCTACTTCTTAGAGTATTTATAGGAATTAATTGATATATGTAAAGCACGACGCAAGCACCTATTCTTAACTTCTACATTAATTCTGCTAATGACAAATTTGTAACAGTTTTTCAGAGAAAACCTATAAAATCTATTTTTAAAAATTTCTCTCTCAACTCAGAGTTGGAAGAAATCTACAGAAAATTGAATAAAAAATTATTAGACTTATGGCTACAAATCCAATAGAAGAGAAGTCTTGCCATTATTTATGTAATGTAGTCTTCACATGGCCCATTTTACCTGTATATTAAGGTAATGTCTTTAGATACCAGATCATGTTTTTGTATTTAGCTTCCTAAAGCAGGAACCTAGCCCAGCTGGCATTCTGGGACTCCTTCCATCTTTGGTTTGACTTGATGATTCAGTGAAGTACATGCTGTTCTTGCATCAGAAGTAGCAGTGTTAATTCCTTTATGCCAAATACTTTCACAGGAGCTCAGGCTGAGTTCCCTGGATGATTGCTTATTGCAGAGTCACTGAAGCAGCTGGTGGAAAAGTCCATGTCGATCCTTTGGAGACCTGTGCCTTTGGAAAACATTCTGTGTTTTTCCACAATTCAGGGAAGCAAGTTAAGTGATACAAAACTACCAGGGGATCTCCATTTATTCTTCACCTGCTTGTAGGAACTCCATGGATAGCTCTTTAGCAACTTAGACTTAGGTTAGTCATATAATTTTTTAATCCAAGGAACACTTTTGAGAGTAAAAGGGACATAGTTAATAATTAAGTTGGGACAATAGATGTAAAATGGGACTATCCCGAGTAAATTGGGTTATATAGTTCTCTACCATACTCTACAGTCTTGACCGTTATTCTTTTTTAGTTAAATTCAAAAACTGAGTAGCCCTGTTTCTCTGTCTGCTGTATACTGTAGAACAATGTCTTAGAACAGCCTATATCTAGTATTTTGTTTTCTTGCTATAGCATTACTTTTGCTATTGCAAGAGAGTATTAATATTTCTCCTTGGTGCTCATCAGCCAGTCCAAAACTTGCCTCATTTTGAAAATAATGCTGTGGATATCTTCTAATAGCCATTCTAATCATTTATTCATCACACAAGTATTTGCTGAGTGCTTATTTTGAAGCAAGAGCTGTTCTAAATGAAGGGAAATAATAATTCACATGATAATGTGCCTGTTCTACTGGGTAGACACAATATACAATAAATAATAAGGTACATATTTTAGCTAGTGAAAGTGACAATAAAGAAAATAAAACAGGGATGATGCCTAGGTAAAACGAGACCACTTTAGATAAGCTGGACTCTAAAAACCTTCGAGACCTGAAGGATAAGGATCCAGATATACGGGTGTAATCATCTAGAGGGAAGAGTGTTGCAGGAAGGAGAAACAGTGTGAACACACTCTAGCAGGAATGATATTAATGTACCACAGAAATAAGAAGTGTGTTAATGTGAAGCGAATGAGTAAAAGAGTGCTGAGGAGTTAGATTTATGGCTATGTAGGCAGGCCTTGCTTGATACTGAATCTGAGAGTTTTCAATCTAATTGCAATAGAAAGCTGTTCAACAGTTTTAAGCATGCGAGCAGCATAATCTGATTTGTATTCTTTAAAAAAATCCCTCTGGTTGTCAGGAAGAGACAACATTGTGAGGAACAAGAGTTCAGAATAAACATATAGAATACTTTTATAGTAAGCCCAGTAGGAGCTGTTGGAAGTTTGAACTAGGTGTGGTGGTAGTGGAGATGGTAAGGATTTCAGATGTAATGCCTACAAGAAATGCTATTGATTAGATACAAGTGGTAAGGAAAGGAAAAAAGATGACTCCTACATTTTTAGTTTGGGTGAGTGGGGTACCAGTTAACTAAGATGTGGAAAGTGTGCATGTATGTGTTTGCACGTGTGTAAATGTGTGTGCATATGTGTGCATGTTAGAAGGAAGTCCAGGTCCTCTATATTTCCACTTCTGCATACATCTCTGTAGTCTTAGAGGAGTTGTACCCATTCTACAATCTGTTATAAAACTTACTATATATATAAAAGAGAAGAAAGTACTTACACATGTGTCTTATCCTTTTAAGCATCTTCGCCTTTTTCCTGTTTCAAAGATTTGTAATTTCTCCATTTTTTACAATTGTATCACAGCCTTTGTGATTTAAACAAAATGATTGTCAAGTAAGTGCAAATCTCGAGTCTCTCTCTCTGTCTCGATCTCTCTCATACACACAATCCTTTCATATTTTTATATTTTTCATTAATGAATGTTGAGGATTATTTCCTTAGGTCATCTCTTAGGTTTACTAGTTCCAGAGTTTAACTACAACTATTTAAATTGAAGATATCTCAGCTCTTTAATTCAATAGTCTAAAAACAAGCTTACATCCAATCTTTAGAAAAAACTTATTTTACATACAATCATTAACATAATCTCTATCTGTTATTGTTTTCATAATGCTTCTTCAGCACTTCCTTGCTTATGTTCAGTGCTTTCTAAAGAACTCTTCAACCTTACTCTGGTAAAGACTACTGACTGCCCATCTTATATTCATTCTCTTTTTCTTCACCACATAACTCTGATTTGTTGGGAGTGGTGATGTGACTACTGAAAAACTATAAGAGCAGCCTCCTTTATAGTTAGGGTCACAGTATGGTTCAAAAAAAAATCTAACTGGAAGTTATAGGGTGAGTTTTTCATAAAAGCTTCTTAAAAGGAAATGGGAAAATGGTACAGTCACCTTTTTTTTCCTCTCTTTCTTTTGGCCTGGAATACAGCTCCAACACCTGTTGGCTGAAGATATATTGTGATTATGAGTTTTAGAGTTTTACACTATGAATCATGGAGAAGAAGGAACCTGGGACACTGATGACATTTTAGATTTTCTGATTCACAGCTGTCAGCACCGAAGCTGTTTCTAGCTGATGCATGTGCCTTCAAGATCATCTGTCAACTGATGATCCACTCCTGTTCTTTTCATAACTAATTCAATTTTATTCTTCTATATGGAAACTTTGGTCAGGCAAACAGAAGTTTTTCCATTCTCTGAGCATTTTATGCATGTGCCTGCCCCTGAGCCTTAGTACATGCCATTGTTTTCTGTCACTATGTCTCCATCACTAGATGGAGAGATCATGAGGGCAGGAACAGTGTTTCTTTTGCATATCAACCAAATTCTAGGCATAGTGCCTTGCACATAGAAGGCCCTCAATATTTGTCAAATTATATTTAATTCCCTTCTGGTGAGCTAATTTAGTCCCTCTCTTTTCCATTAAATAGTTCTTAATTACCTTGAAACCTGGTTTAAAACTAATTTTCTCTGGAAAGTTTTTCATGCTTAATCCCATCTGACTATGATTACGTTTCCACTTGGTATTTTCTTGGTATTTATGTAACTCTGATTAATAAAAGTGTCTATTTGAGTCTTCCTGATGTATGTCCTAGTTTTCCAATATACATTAAAATGCTCTGTGGGCAAGAATCCCACACTCTACCCTCTTCTTTGGACTCTTTCCATACAAAATACTTTATATAGTGTTCTGTTATGAATTAAGATACTCATAAATATTATTGATGAAAACCTGGCAATTTACTTGGGCCAATCTCCTACCTTACATTATAATTCCATCTCTCCAAAGGAATAGCTTCCTATACTAATTAAGTAGGTAATCATATTTTAAACTTAAAAACAAACAGCTCAATAAATACGACAGTCTATGATTGGGAATAACTAAGTAGTTTCATTCTAAGCGTTATATTTATGGTATAGTTGTTGGTTATAATAAAATCAATGTATATGTATGCACTATATAAATATTTAATATTCTTTTATATTTTTAATTATAAAATTCCCTAGGATACATCACTACACTGATGACAGCTATATTACTGAAATGTATATTCTTTGCATGAAGACTAAAGTAACTGAATAGAGTCATGTGCTTGATATTAAGAAATAAATGAATTAGAAAAAAATTAGAGGATGAATAAGGGCCAACTAAAAAGCACATATCATTCATTTTGTTCAGTGTGGGCACAAATACAGTATAATCTGAAATACTCTATTCACAGACAATTGATTATTAACTTATTCTAACTTTACGAAGTTACTTGAACTAAGACTAGCTATAGACTTCAGTACATTATAGTACGTATCTAGTTCACTGGTTTGAATATTTTTGAATGAAAAGATGTAGTATAATGCAGAATAAAAAAAATTGAAGGAACAAAGCATAATTTCCACTTAACAGAAACTTAAAGGCTCAAGAGGTGAGAATTAAAGGTTATTTCCCAGAACAGTGCTTTATTACCAAAATAAACTTGAGACCACCACTTAACTGCAAAGAAAAGTCAACAAAGAAATTGGATAGTCATTAATCATTCTCAATAAATAGAACTTTTTAAGTTTCTGATTGACATTGTTGTCATAAGTTTTGTTCTTAGAAATATGCCTCATATTTCTATCATATACCTACATAACTTAATGCCTGACACTCAAAGATTTAATATCTGAGAACAGAAATCATAGAAAAAATTTCTAAATCTAAAGAGAGACCAAAATAGCCATGGGAATGTTTTGTGGATGTTCTTCTACTTTGAATATGAAAATTTTTGTCTATTTTGTTCTTTTGTCTATCAAGAGGTTTCTACCAATTTGAAACATTTGGTTATTTTTAACTGACTAAAGATACATATAGTTGGTTTCAAAGTTTGTTTTAACAAATATGTCTGTCTTGGTCTCAACAGTTCTTGTTATAGATTTCCATGGTAAATATAAGGCCATGCTGCTTACTTACTCAAATGAAACATACAGGAATTTGTAACTTACTATTTTTTACATATAATTTCTAATGAATGATATGATTAGTACTCTTTCATAAAACTATAATGATAATGCCTACTCTTCTTGTGTTTATTTTCATTTTTTCATTTTCAAAAGATTCTACACTTTATAGGCTTACCAGAAAAGAAAAAGACAATTCTTAGAATTTTACTTTTTTCTCTCCTAAAATACCTAATCTCTTTTTATTTATAGGAGTAATACGACATTCAAATATAGCATGTCAGATATTGTTTTCATTTTGATTTTTATTCCTATTCACCTTATTTCTCATTAGAAGGCATGAAAAATATAGTCTGTGTGACAATTTCTAGTTGTAATGTATTGATCTGAAAAAATGATCAACATCATTGCTGTCAGTAACAAGAAATGGTATGTTCTGTTAAGATACTATAAACTAGCAATTAATGAATTACAAGCCTCAGTTTTATTTAGTTTAATGAATATTTATGGAATACTAAATATGTGTTTAGTGTTGGTGAAAAGTTATATAAAACATTTATTCTACCTTCAGAAATCTACAGTTTACCCAGTAAAACAGACCTCCCCATAAGTGTTTACCAGCCCTAGAAATCATTGGTATGAAATATTAAGATGTGGTATAAAATCTAAAGAGTATTGAGTTCTAACTTGGCTTAGCTATCAGTTTTTTTTTTGTTCATGGAGTAATCCTCAATTTTCTTCTATGTGATAAAAATAATATTTGTTTTCGACAATCTTAAAAAGTTAATCAAGATGTATGAATTTTTTTTTTTGCCATTCAATGTATTCAATGTTTAAGAATGGAATTCAAAATAATCCTAAAATTCATATGGAACCACAAAATACCCCAAATAGCCAAATGAATCTTGAGAAAAAAGAACAAAGTTGAAGGTATTAATTAAATACCAATTTAAGTTGGTATTAAAATAAAGTCAAAAGAAAACCATCAATAAAATGAAAAGACAACCTACTGAATGGGAGAAGATATTCATCAATGATACATCCTATAGGGGTTAATATCCAAAATACATAAAGAATTCATACAATCGAACACCAAAAATCCCAAACTATCTGATTTAGAAATGGGTAGAGTACCTGAATAGATATTTCTCTTAATAGGAGATACAGATGACCAAGAGACATATGAAAAGATGCTCAACATCATTAATCATCAGGAAAATGCAAATTAAAACCACAATGAGATATGACCTCACACCTGTCAAAATGGCTATCACCAATAAATCAACAAACAAGTGTTGGCAAGAATGTGGAGAAAAAGAAACCCTTGTGCACTGTTGGTGGGATTATGAACTGGTACAGCCACTATGGAAAACAGGTTCCTCACAAAATTAAAAAGAAAACTACCTTAAGACTTGGTAATTACGTTTCTGGGTATTTATCTGAAGAAATCCAAAATACTAGTTTGAAAAGATATATGCTCCCCTATGTTCACTGCAGTGATATTTACAATAGCCAAGATATGAAAGGAATCTAAGTGCTCATCAATAGACAATTGTATAAAGAAGTGGTACATATATACAATGAAATATTATTCAGTTGTAAAAAGAATGAAATCTTGTCATTTGTGACAACATGGATGGACCTAGAGGGTATTATGCTAAGTAAGAGAAAGACAAATACCATATGATTTCACTTATATGTGGAATCTAAAACACAAAATAAAGGAATAAACTAAATAGAAATAAACTGATAGAGAGAACAAATTGATGGTTGCTGCTTGGGAGGGGCCGGGTGAAAAAGGCGAATGAATTATGAAGTACAAATTGCCAGTTATAAAAACAGTCACGTGTATGTAAAGTACAGCATATAGTCAATAATATTGTATTAACTACTGAGTTCATTGAAGAAAGATGTTATTGATACACAAATTATACATATCATAATGTATGTAGGTCATTATTATATGCCTTATGTTACTATTTTAATATAGGCATGTAATATGTGCATTAATAATGCAAATTATTGTATCCACAATAAAAGGGTAAAATACTTTCTAACATTTAACAGAAATTATTTTCACTGAATCAAGTTAGTAGGGAAAACGTCACTAAAATGCTGGCAAAATGCTTTAAGCTTCTAAAAAAATAAAAACTGAAATAATTGCGTTATTATTTATGTAAATGAGATATGATAGAAAAACTCAGGGGATGGAAAAAAAGAGAGAATGCAACTTTATCAACCAAAATATATAACAATGATATATTCCTTTTTAATGAATCACATGGGCTTTTATTGAGTGAAAATTTTGTAGCTATTCAGTAAAAATAAATGGCTGCTATTGTAATGCATGCATCATATGGTATATGTGTTACTTCTCAGTTAAAAGTGCAATGAAGTAGTTATAGTACTTACAATGTTTTAAGGGGACACATTTGAAGGAGATGACCTTTTTAACAATTATTTTGTTATCATCATGTCACGCAAATGTCTTTTTTCTTAATTTTAAATCCCAAAGTTGAGTTTATTGATGAAAAACAAGAAGCAAAGATTCTATTTGTGGAAATAGAAAGGAGTGTACATGAGGGGCACAGGGTGTTTTGCTTGGCAGTTCTTTTGCTACCATTTTGTTTTTGTTTTTAGTGCTGGAGGGCAGCAAATTGGCAGGTATAAATACGGCTCTAGCTAGTTACATACTGTATTTACAATCAGTTATTATGGGTTAAAATGTCTGTGGTGCATAGTGAATTAGGTATACAACTTCTGTTAAGAGTAATGGAAGCTTGTCTAATTTCAAGCATTGCGTGAATGTACTTCAATTTAATCTTGCAACAATTTCTACCAACTCTTAAAAAGTGTACAGAAATGGATTATTAGGGATCCTTCTGTTTGCGTCTTATTTTATACTTGCATAAAGTTTGAAATTTTGAATATACATTTAAATCTAAAATTCTAATGCTGCATATAATTTGCCATAATAACAAAGGTAAATAAGGAATATGCATTTCTCTACAAATAATGAGAGAGATTTCTCAATTTAGAAGACGATTCATTTAATGGTATCCATACAGCATATTATTATAATTTTTGATTTTTGAAAAGGTAAATAGCTCTTTGCCTATCTAAATTTGATGTAAAACAGAATCATTTATGATATAGTTTGCACTTTACTAGAATTTGCATGTACCACATGTCAAATCATGTTCCAGAAACACAGCAACCACCAAGCAGAGAAAGCCTCTTATTAGATGACTGCTCAGAACACAAAGATTATTTTTGTTTGTGAGGATGTTGCTTTTTAACAAGGAATTTCCATGTCGCGGAAAGGAAAGGAAGAATGGTTTTATAAAACATTTAAGGTAGACCACATTTCCACAGTACATCCATCTTTAGAAACTTTTGAAAGCTCCTAGAAACATGAACTCCTCACGTCCTTAGAGTTGCTCTGTGCATTCAGACAAAGAGCCAAGAGAATTTTGACTCTGAGGAGGATTCCTGGAAAAAGATGATAGGAGAGAGGTATGAAATAAATAATAAATAAATAAGTGACTGTTGAATAAAACAGTTAGTTTTGCCCCAGGCTTCTGCAATAGCTTATAAATTCTTACCGGCATTAGTTTACAGCTGTAACTTCAGGATATAATAGGAGATTGAATCTTATACAGGCAATGAAACAGATGATCAAATTCACAAGGGATTGTGTCAGGCTTTTTCCAGTACTAAAGAAACATATTAATCCTTGTCACTGTTTTCAGAAACGCTGTGACAGAAATAAACCTGTACTGTAACTTGGCCCTTTTAATGAGCTTCTGGAGTGTGGGCTTTCCACTCAGCACCTGAAAAACACAACAAAACACCTTTTATATTAAAGATGTGAGGTTTGCTGCTGGCTAAATTTGTACACAGAAGTCTATAAACCAGTGCTCAGCCAGCTGGGAAGCAAGAAAGCAAATTCAGATTCTGCCATGAACTTCACAGACCAATTATCTACTTGGAATCATGGGAGTTTAACAAACAAATACCAGCCCCTGCTGAGCCTTTTCAGGCCAGCAGCTTATGGGTGATTCAGTTGCATCCGAGGCTTTTAGACTGATCAATTCTTAATCACAAAGCGCAAAAATTATTCTCAGACTCATGTCAGTTTCTTTGGACACGTTTGTTAACAATCTGCTTCAAATCATTTTTTTTTTTAAAAGAAACTGCAGACACTGTTTTTATTGACTCCCCACTTGTAAAATGTTTATAGCTTGTTAATTTATATTTACCCCTTTACTTTTGCCTGCAAATCAACATCACTTAGCACAGTTTGGTTACACTTTGTCCAAAGGAAATTACAGAAGCCTGCTATGGGGCTAAAATGAAGGAAAGCTGCGGAAAATCAATACACTGCTGATTAAACAGATCGTAGCAAATTCACGGCTGTATGCTACAGCATGGAGACATCAGTGTGATGCCTATCTAGCAGTTAATGTGCTTTCAGTCAGGTGAAAAAAATTTCAGAATAAGGCAAAATCACCCAGAAAAACAAAAACTACACAAGAATGTACGTGCTTATATGAAACCTACATTTTGTGAAACCTACATTTTGTGTAAAGTAGTACTTCACTTTGGAAATAAATAGGATGTATTTATTTTATAAAGTAAAGAAGTGTACTATCTTTATTATGACGTTGATACTTTGTATTTTGAAAAAAACTAATGACATTGCAAGATACCACTTGTAGTGAATCAAGTTTTTTTTCTTTTTATGGAAGATTATGTTTATCAACACTTTCTTGTAAAACTTCAATTTGGCAATAATCAAAATGATTGAGAGGTAGATTCTTTTGTAGAGGACGTCCAAAAGTAATAAAGATATTCAAAAAAATATTCTAAGTAATTCAGAAAAAAATCATGTAATTTTCAATTTCAGATTAGAAGCATGAACATGAAATAAATCAGGTACAAAAAGGAAATGTAGTTCATACATAACTAATTTTTTAAAAAATGTAGTAGAAATGAATAATAGTAACATAGCACAGTTGTAAATACCAACATTTGTTTGTAAATTATAGACAAAGACAGCATTTGAGTTACAGGGAAGATCTGAAGTAACCTGACTAAAGCAAAAGTACTCTGAGTTAAAGCATAAACTCTCATTTCCATGCTACCCAGTTCTTGGGCTTTGAAAACTGAATATTTTGAAGACTGTAGGAAAAATATGCATATCCTCAAGCCTGCTTAAGAGGTGGTGGCTTCTTTAACCCAACTTGAAAGATTGCACTATTTATTGTATTTCATGTGAGTTAAAGAGATTAGAAACAAAGTTTAAATACAATCTTTCTGGAAAAGTTTAAAGAGAAGAAATTAATTTCACCCTTCTGTTAAACTTTTTATTTGATATATACATTTCTCTATTTAGATTACTGTAATGCTATATCCAAGGTTTTTTTTTTTTTTTTTAACTTGATACACCAGGGTAAAGTTTGTGGCTCTATTTACCATTGTTCATTTGGATAACTGTAGCTTTGCTATGTTATGATATTCTGGCAGATAAATGTCAGTAGTAATTCCTTATACTAAAAAATATATTTGAGAAAATTATGTTCTATACACAAAAGCCAACTTAATTTTCAATCTCTGTTGTTTTTAATTCTCTTTTTCAAAATATCAAAGTCTTTCAAATGGTAACATGGTTAACTTCTTTGCCAAATTCCATGTGTTAAAATGAAGGTGTTTTTGAGTCATCAAAGCTTATAAAAAGACCTTTAACAAGTAAACAGCTTTTCTCTCTCTCTCTTTTTTTTTTTAAGTGGAAGATGTGGTATAAGAAAACACATTCATGGACACCATATGTGAACCAAGTTTCATCCCAAGATTTTGAGATTTTTGAGATTTCCTAGAAAATGAGAGATTTAAATTTATAGTCTGAAGAAGAGGCTCACTCACTGGCACCATTTTCATAATGACATATATGGATATATAAAACTCAAGGTATTATGTTTTGATTATTCTATTTAACAAAATCTTTGATAATCTTGTTTAGAAAAAAGAGGTCTTTCATAGTTCAGGAATATAAAAAATAATCACTTCAGTATCTCTATTTTAGTATAAATATTAACTTCTCTTTCTTGTATTCTGGTAAACTGTTCATTAGTTTTTTCCATATGTAACATTTAAAGAATAATTTTTACTTATTCAATATAATTTTTGACATTAGGAGAGTAAAGCAACAGATATCAATGGAAAAAATAAGTATTTTAGAAAATATAGAAAAATATCTATATTTGAAATATTTATTGGTTTGATAGGTTAATTGTGCTCTTGAGTATGTATTTTAAGATTTTTATTTCTTTGTGGCATTGAAAGAAAACTTAATTGAAGTGACACACTAGAATAGAAGATAATGGAAAAAGGAAAGACTGAATAGCCCAAACATAAACTTCTGAACAAAAATTTTCTAAGTCTCACAATTTATGTAGATAATTTCACATTTCTTTGTAGTTTCAGTAAGTTACCAATCGTTGTTTGTAAACATGCTTTACTTGATTTAAAATATATACATTAAAAATTTGATAGTTGTCAGGGATTTGAATACCATTTGGTAGAAACCCACTTTTTCTTATTAATACATGGTAATTTATCACCATTAAGTATATGATCCCCTGGAAAAAAACTGGTGCACATTGTTCTCTAGACTATAATTTCAGTTTTCACAATATTAATCTTTAATTAAATTATAGTTATTTTAGAAATGTATGTCCTTAATTAAATTATATAGCATGCCCATAAAGAAGAAATGACTATGGCATGATTAAAACATGTTTAAAAAATGTACCACTGAATTTTGAATGCTGTCTGTCATCTCCAAAGTATGACTAGCTAGGTTCAGAAATGACTAGAAAGTCAACTGAAAAATTGCCAAGTAAAACTGGCTCCTTAAAGAACTGTGCATTAAAATTTTGGACAGTTTCTCCATTAAATCTAAATGTACTTCTTATAGTATATACAGTATTACATTTCTAAATTAATTGCCATACTCCCATTTGTTAAAGAATTTCACTCCATGTGAAAAGCAAAGTCTCACTAGATGTGAATTTTACACTGCGCTAGATCAATCCCAATACCAGTAAATGGATATTATTAAACAGCATGGGGTAGTGCAAACTGGGAAAGAAAACTTGTAGTGTGCTGCCTTTGAGCAGACCTGGCTTGCATGCTGTGACAGGGCAATTGTCGACATGCTTTTTCATGCCAATCTGCAGCTTTTTCAACTCTAGATGCTATGGCAACCAGGGTTTAACAGACTAAGCAGCTAACAAGCTTCCCTGATGGAATTGTCTGGTTGTGTGATTGCCTTGTCTTAGGGAAAATATCAAATAGAATGAAGACGCTTGTGGACATTTGTCAAACTGATTATAATTTGGACAGTTGAATCATAATTGTCTGTTGTGTATTGTACAGTAGTGACATATGCTATTTCCACGTTCCTTGCAGAGCACACCATTGCATTCCCGCATAGGCTGTGCTTCCCTTGAGAACAATGGGTTCTGGTTGCTGTAGGTTTGGTGTAACATGGCAGTCCACATCTTACACTAGATCATCTGGGAAAGAAAAGAACAGTTCTATTTTTTTTTCTCTTTGACAAGGCTTGTGTTTGATTTGAACTATATTTGTATGAAATATAATGAACACAAGTTGATGTGCAAAGATATTTCTCTTTTATAAAATGTTCATGTTCATGGGGTAGTTGTAGATCAAAATATGCAAGTGAATTAATTTGTTATTTATGATTGGGCATAATTTTAGTTCTTTGGGAATATTGATTTTTTAAATTTGCAACCACTTAAACATGTATTTGTGTCACCAATCATATGCATAATTTAAAACACTGAGGAAATAATCAAGCTTCTCTGATGGAATGGTCTTGTTTTAATACTGCCTTGTCCTATTGAAAAAGAACAGACAATACTCCCTTTATTGTTTTAAATGATTAAAAGCCTACTAATAAAATTTCAGTCTCTGAACAGTCAAAGACATTATATTTTCAAGATCATTTGATACCAAATCATTATTTTTCTGAAAGGAATACATTCTTTTAAAAATTAAAAGCATTAGAACATTTCATAGAAATACAAATGATCATAAACAAAATTTAGGTTTTCATTTTATAGGTAGATATATTAAATAAAATGAACTATTTTGCACGGACAACCTCACCAATTACTTTACAGAACATTGTGAAATAGATTGTTTTGTACTTTAAAACATATCAGTGTTATGCCTTGAGGATAAAAATTTGATATTTTCAGTAGACTCTGAACAATTTGAGGTTTGTTAAAAATATAAGTTGATGGTAAGAAGATTTTTAGCACACTCATCTTGGCCACATCTCACTAACCACAGAGTTCTATTTTTCTGTTTTCTTATTTAAATTTTGAAATACTTCAAATTGATGCTTTTGGTTTCAGATGCTATGGCCTCCAGAAAAAGTAGGTTCCTCCCTTCTCTTCATTTCGGTAGAATAGCAGCCATCCAAGTTGCCTTTTAAAAAACCTAAAGTCACATACAATGACTTATATATAGATGGTACAATTCCTAGAATGAGTCTTTTGAGAAACCTGTTCTTTTTCTTAAACAGAAAGATCTCAGAGTGAGAACACCTTCTATAATGAGTGGTACACACAAGAAGGGTGGGAAATGAAATTGGGAACATTTTGCTCTCTTCATAAAGAGCTTTCTCTAGACTAAGTTGTAAAAATTATTTTTGCAGTAAGAATGTATCAAAATTAATGTTAAGAATTACATTAAAGCATTATTTAAATGAGAATTAATAATTTTTCACAAAATAACTTTTATTTACTGGGCTAGCAAGTCTTCTCTAATTCTTAGTTTTCAAATTTACCTCCATTATTAGTCACCTCTGTTCCTGTCACTTTCCTGGTGTCGGCTAGTGTTGCACTGGAGGGACCTTTGTTTCATTCATTTCCCTGAAGAATATCACTTCTTCCCTATCCAACAGGGTGATTACTTGAATCACATGCTAAATTCTTATCATTTGAAATTAAGGAAAATCACATTTTCAGTGGAATGAGAATTTTGACTCTACTTTTTCCTTTGAATATTAAGGATTCAGGTTTGATAGATTTTACTTCTGAATTCATTGAAACTCTTTTTTTATTCAATAGATTCAAACTTAGAGTGTGATAGATGGTGCCTACTTAGGAGTTTAAAGAACTATGCCTGGAAGCAAAGTAATTCTTTCATTACCACAGAACAGAAGTGAGAGTCAGGTGGTTTATATTAGTTCAATGAAAATTTTCCAGAGGATAAGAAAATTATAGTTCAGGGTGCAAGTATTTTCTTCCCTGTTTAGGAACTAAAGGCATATAAATAAGTGATATTTACTCAATTACTAAAGTAAATTTCAACAAAGAAGTCAATCCTCCTTTGTGGAAAAATAAAGTGTTCTTTCTTTATATCCATTATTTGGAGTTATTAATATCTATCATCTAAAATGGGCAAAGATGGATAAGCCCATTTTAATGTTTAGAATAACAGAAAAATCTTGAGTTTATGGACTCATTCAAAAGAATATGTAGTTCCTAAAAGAGGCAAAGATGAGTCTTCACTGCTGCTATTTTTAATTTTCCTTTATTTTCTTTTTCTTTGCCAAGAATTATACTATTTCATCAGTTTTGTAATAATGAGGTCAATCTTCATTTTGAAAGGCACCATAAGGCTACACCACCCCTATGATCTCTTGCAGTGGCTTTTCAGTGAAAAATCTCATCATTCTATTAAACTAAGGCACTAAATTACCTCTTTTACAATGAAAATATTATGTGGAAATCATTAACATTTTAGTACAAATTAGTGTAAAGCACTATCATCTTGATAATACTACCAAAATTCCACGTGGAATTGGGCAGAGGGCTCTATCTCTGAATCCCCAGTCAGCTATAGATTTCTGTGCAAAATTCACATTCCAGGGACAATAGCTAGGGGGATGGCAGAGAAAAGCAGCAATAATGGTGATACACCACCTCCCTCACGCAGCTTATGATTACCTGACTTCCGTGAAGCCAGAAGAGATTAAAAAGAGCTGAAACTTGTTTCTGGAAACAAGTGAAAATTCTTGACAATGTCAGAAGAGGAGTTTTGAGGAAAAGGTAAAGTGAAAATAAAATGTATGCACTGCAACTTAGCAACAATTTGAGTATTGTTGTAAATGTGATCATTCTCATAGTCTCAGGCAAGTGAAGAGATGTATAGATTTTATTTAATTTTTCCCATTAGGTAAAGTTAGAGTGGGTGATATTCACTTAGATGACTAGACTTCAGTTGACCAAGAGAGGCTACCACTATGTTGTAAGAAAGTTGTGACTTTTAAAATTTCCCTGCTTAAGTTCTATCCCTGCTTAAGTTCTATATTGTTCCAGTAATAAATGAGTTAATACTTTAAGCTGAATTTTGCTTTTGTGCACAATTCTCAGTTGGACTGTGCTTTCTAAAATACATCACATGGAGAAAAGTTAGTGTTATTTTCGTATAGTTTAGAGTAAGCTTTCTTGGCTACACAGTGCCACTTAGCTCCTTAGCAAGTTCTCTCAAATACAGGAACTTCAACTTTTGTTGAAGGGCATTAAATAGATCACTAGAACTAAGTAATTGGGTAAAGAATCTCATGAGAATTCTGGTCAGTGATTAGCATATTTGGAGTGATATTGAAAGAGACTCTAGGAAAATGGTGAACATCAATGACACAGGGCTGGAGAGGCATTCTGTTCAGATTGGCCTCAAAAATGATGAATAGGTAATACACATTCATTGGATTCAGAAATATTAAAGCGGTGTTTGGCATTTCTAGCTCTGAAATTCATCTACATATGACATTTGGCCACTTCTGAGATTCTTCTCTCTTTCAAGTGACTAGGGATTAAAAAGAAAACGTTTCCTTATTGTTATTTTTTAAATTAAATTTATTGGGGTGACATTAATTAATAAAATTATATAGATTTCAAGTGTACAAATCAATAATATGCCATATGTATATTGCATTGGGTGTTCACCACTTAAAGTTAAATTTCCTTTTGTCACCATATATTTGACACTCTTTACCCTTACCTACCGCCTGCTCCCCTCTTTCCCCTGTTGTCCATGTCCATGAGACTGTTTGTCTTGTTTGTTTGTTTTATATCTCACATATACATGAAATTATATGGTTCTCAACTTTTTCTATCTGACTTATTTCATCATTTAGCATGATAATCTCAAGATTCATCTATGTCACAAATGATAGTATTTCATCTTTTCTTATGGCTGAGTAATAGTCCATGTATGCCTGTACCACAGCTCCTTTATCCAATCATCTATTGAAGGACACTTTGGTTGTTTCCAAATCTTTTCTTATTATTGCTAAAATAATTGAGCAAAAAAAAATTCCACAGGAAATTATTTAAAAATATCATCTGGTATTAATAGTGGTACTTCCTTTGGTTTTTAACTTTCAATACTCTTTTTTTCCCTTAAAGAAAAAAAGCAAAATGAATGTAATAATAATAATAATATAATAATAATAATAATAATAATAGTAATAATCACATTAATGAAAATAGCTAACATTTATTTAGTACTTACTATATTCTGAGTTTTCATTTAATTACTTTAATGTATTAACTGATTTACTTCTTTCAACAACCCTAAGAGGAAGGTACCATATGTCTTTATATAGGCATATTTATAGATGATGAAACAGGCTCAGAGAAGTTACTGATTTGCCCAGTGTTACACAGCTAGTAAGTGTGGAACCAATATATTAACCCAGGTTATCTGACTCCAGTAGTAGAACTCTTACTGCTCAGAAATCTTCCTATGGTTATTCAAAAGATGTATTTTAATACTAGGTATTGATGAATAGATTTTATTAGTTCGATGTACTACAAATAATACATTTGATGAAGATGGCAAAATTTGTCTACTGACATCATTGGATTTTATGTCCTTGATGCTTGTACTTATATATAACATTTTGCAGACTTTTAAACAGAATGAAGATTAGGAAATTCAATCCTTAAACTGTATCGATTATGTAGTATGGAGTGATAATATCATTTTTTGAGTACTCACTATGTTCTCGGTATTATGCTAGGTGCTTTAGTGATACCAATACTATGAAGAAGGTATTACTATCCCAATTTGCACATAAGAGGATTGAGGTATAAACTTTCACACAAAACCTGTAACTAGAAATGAGATTCTAGCCATGGTATATCTGAGTTTACTTCTTTCTCTCAAGGTTTATTATTACTAAACCCAGAGTATTTTATATTCAAGAATTGTGAAAATGGTAATTTAAAACTCTTTTAACTTTATTAGTGATAAAGATAAAAAAAGAAGAGATAATGCCATTAGTGACTTCATAGAGGTAATATAGATGTAATCTTCTAAAAAGTTATTTGAGAATGTATATGGTCTTCGTCAGCACGTTAGCTCACAATGATCTATCTTTACCCTGTAGCAGGGGTGACAATCTACTCATCACATATATTAAAAAAGTATTTTCCTTTATTATGTACTGATCTTGCTCCAGAGCCTAGGCTCTGTTTATGATAGGAAGAAATTTTTGTTTGTTAATTATAGTAGCTCATGTCTTCCATACTTTATAAATAATTGTCATAGCTATAAAATATGTCCACATATTTGATATTTGCTATGTCCACATATTTGCTACTTCTCCCTTCAGAATTCTCCTCCCCTTAAATGTGGACTTAGTGACTTGCTGCTGAAGAAAAGAATATGGTGGAATTGATGATGAATAACTTCTGATATTAGGACATAAAGGCATTGCAGTTTCCTCTTTGCTCTTTCTTTGGTATCACTCACTCTGGGGGATGCCAAGTGCCATGTCAAAAGGACACTCAAAAAGCCCATATAGAGACCCATGTGGCAAGGAACTGAGGCCTCTAGCCAATAACTAGTGAGGAAGTAAGGCCACTTGCCAACAGCCATGTGAATAAGCTTAGTTTCAAATAACAGAAGCCCTGGCTGACATTTTGTTTGCAATCTTATATGAGACCCAGAGCCAGAACCACCTAGCTAAGCAATTCCTGAATAACTGAGCCATACCTATTTGGAGATAATAAATATTTGTTGTTTTAAGCCACTAAGTTTTGGTGTCATTTGTTGCAAAGCAATACATACTTAATATCATAGTTTCAGTAAGGTAACATTCAGTAATTTTCAATTCAAACTCCCTAATAGGATTAGCTGTCCAAATTACTCAAAGAGTCTCTCCTTCTCCAACACTCTTCTAAAATGGAAGGTTTCCAAAGGAAAGCTTAAGATGAAGGTGTTTATACCATTCTCTAGGCCTTGTTCCCTCTGCTCAGAAGACTCTCATTCTACCTGGATACTGTTCCTCCCCACCCCTGAGGGACTGGTCCCATTTGAATATCATTCTGGAATCTACTCCTTCTGATTGTGAACTTAGTCATTGCTTCTGGGCTTAAAATACTTGCACCTTACAGTCTTTGCCATGGCCCCAGTTCTCCTTTAATTTACTTGTATTTTCAGCAATCTAGCGTGTGGAAACTTTGAAAGCCTCACATATCAGGTACGGGCCCTGAGGAACTTTACCATCTGAGATGTTTTAGCATCACAGATTGTTCCTAACCTTCAGCTCCTGAGGCACTGTACATTCAGTGCCCTGTTTGTCGTGAAGTTTGTCTAAGATTCTTGATGTTTTCCTAGGCTATATCTTGAGAATACAAGAACAAATTCTTTCACTGGGTATCTCTTAAATTTTCTTTATAATACTTGTGAAAAACTGGAAACAGCTTAAGTGCCCACACATAGGAAAGTAGTTGAATAAACTATGGTATATTACAAAATGAAGTACTATGCATCTGTAAATAAGAATGAGAAAGGTCTTTTAAGGATAAATTGTTCTGTGAAGAAAGCAAAGTGCAAAAAATATGTATAATAGGTGACCAAAATTTAAAGCAAGAAGGGAATATAAGAGAACATACATGTATCTGCTCATTTGTGGAAAAGACTTACAGGAAGAATAAGACAAACTAGAGAGATTGATTTTATACAGAAATTAGTGAGAAAGGAACAGAAATAAGGAGGCAGTAGGAACATGGTATAGGGTTGATGAAGAAGCAATACTTTTGTGAATATACTTATTCTTAGAGCCATGATGCTGTTTCTTAGAATCATGATATTGTTTCATATGCCTCTCAAATAAATAAATGAATGATTAAATAAACAAGGATTTGAGGAGAACCCAAAATGGAAACAAACTGTAACCTAATTGTATTACAAATGAATAAAATAACCATACCAATGAGGGTGGAGATAAAAGAACATAAATTATATTAGAAAGCAGTATTTTGACTAAATATAGTAAGTATAAAGACAAACAAACAAAACAAAAACACCCCATGATATTTTCACAAATGCTATACTCTTCAGTAAATTTGATTCTAACATGGGTGTAAGTTAGGAATTCTGAACTATTTTATGTTCTAGGGCTTAAACAAATAAACAAATACAGTTAGTAAAGAGCTGAATTTCTCACCGTCAGAGAAAGAGATTACACATGAAAATAGGAAAGATTCAAATAAACCCCAACCTGGTAAATTGGAATAAAAGGTATTAGTATGAACTCATAATTTTTAATATATGTGTATATACAGATGGATAGATATAGAAATAAATGTGTATATCAGTGTTATTATACATATGTCTATATCCTAGCTCTGCTCTCTATCAGGGAAGGTTGTCCTCTTCCACTGAACAAGAAGCTTGGGGAGGGATGCACATGGAGCTGCGAGGGAGGAAGGGGACACTCGCTTAGCCAGCCAGATTAGCCGAATCAACCTTGGCGATAAGTGGGGTGACATGTCACAGCCAGCTCTCCTTTGCACCTGCCTAGCTCTGTTCTCTGAGACAGCCTAGAAACAATGACACCCCAGTAGCCATAGGCACACTTAGCACTTAGAACTTAGAATCTAAATATCATTTTCTAATTAAAGGAATGAGCTCAGAGCTCCTTGGAGAAAAGGCTAATATCAGGAAGGGCCAGGGCTAAGAAAATACAAGATGAGACTGGAACATTTTTTTTTTCCAATTTTATTTTATTTTAATTAATTTTTTCAATTAACTTTTTTGGGGTAACATTGATCAATAAAATTATACAATTTTCAGGTGTACATTATAATTTGACATCTGTATATTCTATAGTGGAAGCTTGATTATTGATTTATGACTTTTTCTTTCTCTTTTAATGTATTTACTCAGAACTATAAATTTTCCTCTAAGCACTGCTTTGCCTGCATTCCACAAATTTTGCCAAGTTGTATTTTTGATTTAATTTTTATTTAATTTTTATTTATTTATTTTTAAATTCAGTTTATTGGGGTAACATTGGTTAATACGGTTATATAATTTTCAGGTGTACGTTATAATTTGACATCTGTATATTCTGTTGTATACTTACCACCCCAAATCCAGTTTCCTTCGGCTACCATATAGTTAATTCCCTTTACCCACTTTGCCCTCTCCTATCCCCCTATATTTGACCTCCTTTATCCTGTCTACCTCTCCCTTCCTCCCCCACCGCCTACCCTCTGGTAACCACTAGTCCATTGTCCATGTACATGAGTCTGTTTGTCCTGCTCATTCATCGCTTTTAGGTTTATATCACACATGTAAGTGATATCATGTGATTTTCAACTTTTTCTGTCTGGCTTATTTTGCTTAGCATGATTATCTCGAGGTCCATCCATGTTGTTGGAAATGGTAGTATTTCATCTCTTCTTATAGCTGAATAATATTCCATTGTATATATGTACCATAGCTTCTTTATCCAATCATCTATCTAGGACACTTCAGTTCCTTCCACGTCCTGGCCACTGTGAATAGTGCTGCTATGAACATCGGTGTGCAAATCTCTTTTCAGATATGGGTTTTCAAGACTTTGGGGTAAATACCCAGTAGAAGGATTGCTGGATCATATGGTAGATCAATTCTTAGTTTTTTGAGGAACCTCCATACAGTCTTCCATAGTGGCTGTACCAATTTTCAGTCTTACCAGCAGTATATGAGGGTTCCTTTTTCTCCATATCCTCTCCAATATTTGTTATTACTTGTCCTGTTGATTATAGCTATTCTAACAGGTGTGAGATGGTATCTCATTGTGGTTTTGATTTGCATTTCCCTAATAGCTAGTAGTGTTGGGCATCTTTTCATATGTTTGTTGGACATTTGTATGTCCTCTAGGGAGAAGTGTCTGTTCCAGTTCTCTGCCTATTTTTTGATTGGATCATTTGTTTTTTTTTTTGTTGTTGTTATTGAGTTGTATGAGTTCTCTGTATATTTTGGATATTAGGCCCTTATCAGAGGTGTCGCCTGCAAATGTTTTCCCATTCAGATGGTTGTCTCTTTACTTGTTGACAAGTTCTTTTGCTTAGCAGAAGATTTTTAATTTGATGTAGTCCTATTCATTTATTTTTGCTTTTACTTGCCTTGCCTTTGCGGTTAAATTCATAAAATTCTTTTTAAGCCCAAGGTCTTTGAGTTTAGTTCTTATGTTTTATTCTATGCATTTTATTGTTTCAGGTCTTATATTCAGGCCTTTAATCCATTTCAAGTTAACTTTGGTATATGGTGATAAACAACAGTCTAGTTTCATTCTTTTGCTGGTGGCATTCCAGTTTTCCCAGCATCATTTACTACAGATGCTTTCCTTTCTCCACTGTATCTTTTTGGCTTTTTTTGTCAAAAATTATTTGCCCATATAAATTTGAGTTTACTTCTGGACTCTCAATTCTGTTCCACTGGTTCGTGTGTCTGCTTTTCTGCCAATACCATGCTGTTTTGGTTACTGTCACTTTGTAGTACAATCTGAAGAGACCAGAACATTTTAAGGTAACAAAAGTATAGAAGTACTCACAAAATAATGGAAGCATCTCAAAACAAAACAAAAACAGAACACAAAAACCAATTTTAAAGAGCTCTTAATGGCCAAAGTTGTGCTAATTACAGAACAACCCAAATAATGCTAGGTTTGAATTATAATCTTTACATTATAATAATTATCAATGACTCCATACATATATAAATGAAAAAATAAATAGAAGAGAGTACTTTCCTTTATAGTAGAATATAAATTAATAAATCTACAAGGAGCAAGGGAAATGGAAATTCACCACTAAAGAAACCCCACTGTAATATCTGTTATATCTATCCATCTGTATACATATTATTCAAACCATCAATGGATGTTGGAATTAAAGAATAATGAGAAATAGGATATTTATATAGTTTTAAAGTATTTCATCACAAAATACTAACTACAAAGGGAAAATATTAAGCCTTTGAGATACCATTTAACCCAGTGTGATCAGAGTTAACATTACCACTAATAATACATAATGCTATCATATAACCCATTATGGGATGTATCGAGAAGGACATAGCATCACTTCTGTTTTAGTTTTGCCAAAAAAAAGTGTAACATAGATCTAATTATGAGAAAGCATCAGGAAAATATAAATTGAATGATATTCTAAAAAATAACTGGCACATACACATCAAAAGTGTCAAGAATATGAAATACTGAGGAACTGTCACAGAGTGAAGGACACTAAAGAGACATGACAACTAAACGCAATATGGGACCTTGGATTGGGTCTTTAACAAGAAAAAAAGGATACTGATAGAAAAACTGCCAAATTTTTAATAAAAAATAACTAAGTTTTATTAGTTAATGATGTATTGTTATTGTTAATTTCCTCATTTTAACAATTGAACTACAGTTATAAAAAATGTTAGCATTATGGGAAGCTGGATGAAGGGTTTACAAGAATTCTTTGTCTATTTATGTAACTCTTCTAAAGCCTAAATTTCTTTTTTATAAAATGTTTAAAAAATCTTGACAAAAGTCAAATCCTAGTGAATTTGCCTCAACTAAGATAATCCAAGTTTTTGAAAGGACAATGTCAATGTGCATCAAGGATAGTTAGTTCCCCTGGTCTAAAAAACAACATCATGTTAGCTGAAGTCAACAATGCTTTCGGACCACCACAACTGAAACTAGTGTTCTGGCCAAATTGAAATAAATACTCTATGTGACCACACACACACACACACACACACACACACACCCCATATAATGTACCATTCCTGGCTCCACTCTCTGGCAAATAGAGGAATGGCAAGAAAGAATGCTCATGATTTACTTCATGCCTTCTCCTTCGTTCTGCCTTTCTTTCTTGACTTCTTCCCCTAGGGACGGAAGGCTTTTTTATTTCCCAATCTGACAGAAACTGCCTCCATCATACCTTCCTCCTTCTTTAGGTGGCAATCACTTTATCTATTACTGGGACAAAGTAGCAAAAATGTTGCAGGGAAAGAAACTCATAAATAATTATCTCTCAAGATACAGTGACAGGCACTTAAAAATGTTACCTCTGGCACACTTATTGGCCGCTTCGTGCATTTTAGTACACGGTTATTCTCAAAGTTAGTTTCCCAAAGTCTAACTTTATCTCTGGGTTACAGTGTAATGTTCTTGAAGGTCAAGTTAATATCTCACACATTATTTGTATCTCTGTATAACATAACAAACACCAACTGGTCAGTGCATATTTTGGAGACTGTTTGAAGTAAATCAATCACAAATCACTTTGAGTATAGTATTAAAAGAAATGTGGAGGAATGACCTATGAAAAGCAAAGCCCATGATTCTCCTTCCTGCTTATTTTTGAAAGGTTTTGTTTATAGTCCATCTTAAGTTTGCCACTTTGCCTTTTTGTACCATAAATGTTCTCAGCTATGCAACAGACATACCCTTTATTTAAAGATCATATATATTATAAATAACTTCAGGATTTTCTATGGAAAATGGCAAATTAAAATATGTTGTAATTTGAGCGCATATGGTTGGGAAAGTTTTTCATGACCTGAGCCTTCATGCTTCAAGAAATTCTTGAAGAAAACACTATTTCTATCATTCAAAACACTATTTCTATCATTCTCTGAAATGTGAGCAAATTAAAAAAATTATTGAAATCTAAGATGAGATCAAAAGAAGAGTATGAATGAAGAGAGTAATATATGTGAAAATTTAATAGCAGAATATAACTCATGCAATATTAGAGTTTGTCAAGAATTAAAGCCTTAGCGTTAAATGTATAAGCATTTTGGCAGGTACAGGAAATTCTGAAAATTTTATTTATGTTGAAAATATCATGATTTAATTTTCTAATTTTTATATGCAATTAACCATAACCTTTAAATTATATATTTTTGGGTGTGTATTTTGAGATGCTCAGAATAAACTTGTATTTTTTTTTTACAAAATTATATTTTTTAATCTTGTGGAAAATTCTAGATTCACACTGAACAAAAACAGTAAATTTATTTAATTCATGGGAAAAACAGGACATCTCACCTTGAAGATATCTGTTGCTTTTACAAGCACTCTTGAGTTACTGCTATTTTATTTTTTTATAAAAATTTTTCTGTATCCAATCATCTATCGAAGGACACTTGGGTTGTTTCCATGTCCTGGCCACCGTGAATAATGCTGCTATGAACATTGGGGTGCATATATCTTTACTGATAAATGTTTTCCATTTTTTTGGGTAAATACTCAGAAGAGGGATTGCTGGGTCAGAAGTGGGTAGGAGGTAGATAAGGGTAAAGGAGTCAAATATATGGTGACAGAAGGAAATTTAACTTTGGTTGGTGAACACACAATGCAATACACATGTGACGTATTATTGAATTGTACACTTGAAATCTATATATTTTTATTAACCAATATCACTGCAATAAATTTAATAAAAAAACTTTTTGTCCTTTTTTTTCAAGATTACATAATATTTGGGCAATAGTGATTTAAAAAATTATTTTAGAGTAAGAAATTACTATAAAATACAACTTTGGACAATAATTTAATTTAGGGGAATAGTTTCAATATTACATTGAAACTATTATAAAACTATTATATATTAAAAGACAAAACAATTGTTAATTTATTGTGAAATCCTTTGCCCAATTATGAGTGGTTATTATATATATTAAAAGACAAAACAATTGTTAATTTATTGTGAAATACTTTTGCCCAATTATGAGTGGTTATGGTTGAGGAAAATAACAACAACATATTTTGGCATTATTGGATATGGTTTATGTGTGAGAATTGCAATGTCAATCCCAGAGCTATTAGCAGGTGCTCCTTCGACTGAGACACAGTCTCTCTATCTTTATATACGGTAGCCAATCAAAGATCATTGAATACTTTTTATTGCTAAATTTACAATAACATTTAACATTATAAACATTTTTACTTATAATGAAAAAAACTTGCTATTACCATTTTTACAGACTTAAACTTAGGAAGAGATGGATTGTTACCATGCTGAAGGAACAATACATAGTATGGTTATGGTTAAACTAAAAGGGGACCTTTTTGGGTGGGAGCAGAGTCTGAAAACTAATAAATTATTCACATAGCCCTAGCACACAAAAAAGTATACCCTTCTGTCAGTTGATCAAGGAGTTTATACTCAAGATGGAAATAGATGATGACAAGATAACATTTTTTATATAACATGATGATGATGACCACTAATGACCACATAGTATAGCTAACATATACTATGGGCTTACTATGTGCCAGACACTATGTTAAGCCCATTTCATACATTTTCTTATCTAATATTTTACATAGTACTAATATAAAATGAAACATGCTTTCAATGAATTTTCTTAAATAAACTCATTTGTTTATCTGTTTCATGATTTTTTTTACCATTTACCATAAGCAGTCATAACCGTGTTTTCAGCGTAATTCTTTTATACTTTTTTTAGTTATCTACTTTGTATTTGAGAATTAGATTTTGATCTTCAATGAATCCGTTCAAGATTGAATTAATCTTTGTGTTTTAAAAATTAATTTTTTAAAATAATAGCATTTACAATTGAAACATCTATTTTTAACATTCAAAAATAAATAAAACAATATGTTGGATTTACTATTAGATCAAAATTTAGGGGAAAAAAGTGCACGAAATTACATGTTCAAAGTAAATAAGTCCCCAAAATAAGCTCTATGAAGTTTATGAAAAGTTGAATCAAAGCTTAATGGATAAACCAGAAATAATAGCATCAATATCTTCATTTTCAATAACAGCAACAAAAGTTGTATGCTTTACATCCTTGAAACCCCTTTATTTTCAAAAAGGTTTAGTCTTGCTTCACATTTTAAGAACTTGGATACATCCTTCAATTATATAAGGTTTCTATTGATTATTATACTATATATTTTATATTATATATTATATAAATGTACATACAATGGTAAGAAACAATGATTGGTTTTAATTTTCCAGCTCGTATGGGGTAATATATGCAATTGACCAATTTATAATTTGTAGATAGTTTTGTGATATTACAGATATCAAAATTCTCCTCTCAAATAAGATTATTTCCCTGTACCATCTACTCAACTCAGTATGTTATTTCCTATTTACTTTGTGAGTGTTAACTAAAGTGTTGTACTGATTTGAACAAATTTATGATTTACTCTGTTAAGGAAAATAATAGGCAGAAGATGATGAAGTCAAACATGCTAAATATGATAACTAGCTTTATTTGAGTTCTTAATGTATCTCAGGCATTGATCAAAAATACTTTATGTGGATTTTATCAGTTAAACCTAATTTTCTTTGGTGGTTATTATCATCATAATTATTGCCATTTTATAAATAAGGACAAGTGTTCAGCATTTTTCCCAAGCAATTTTTCCAAGGCTGGACATAGTAAAAAATGCTAGAGCAGTATTTAAATTCAAACATTCTAGCTGTAGAGTGCATGCTGAAATATTAACACTTTATTAAATATATGCAAGATTAAAGTCATTCTAGGGTTTGGATGAGATTATCTATAGAAAGTCTCAGTTTCTTATTGCTGTGGTATGAAGGACAACTTAAAGGGTTGATCATTTATTTCTAAAAAGTTGCATTCACACCAAAGAGAGATACTTTTTTTCCAACAGTAGACAATAGTTTTAAGACATCTGTTCAAAATGGCAGTTTCAAGGAAATGGATATGAGATAGGCTGGGCACAGTGACAACTGGCAAACTCCTGAGGTGCAGGATTATGTGGACTTTAGTGTATAGGTTATTCCAGAAATCAGAAGAGTTTTCATTCTTCCTCATATTTAGGTCTGCCTGCTTTAGACTAGACAAATCAAAGCAATGAGAAATCTTAGGAGGACAATTTAAACATGCTACTTCTGGATCAATTTCATAAAAATAGTATGGTATCTCGAGTTGTATTCAAAATATATAACATCATGCTACTACCTCCATCATGCTAGTTTTCCTGTTTACATTGTCATATTTTGTTCTTCCGGCTTTCTTGTCTGAAACCAGTTGATGTGTATCTGAATGGTATGACTTCAAAATGTAATTTACATTAATAATACATGCAATGCAGGTGTGTATGAGAAGTTAGCAAAGAAAACTAAGTTAGCAACAAGTTTTTTTTAGGTTTAAGGATTCAGCAACATAGCAAATATACATTGAAAGTTCTCAATCATATGCTTAAAAATTTACAGTAGAATCCTCCAGTGGGGTTGTCCAATCTTCAAGTACTGGGTCCAGGTTTAACTTAGGGTATAAATTCAGGTTCATTGCCCTGTAGGCCAAGTATCTGATCTTTTTTGAGAGTAGCATTAGAAAATCTTCACATTTGAGTAAATATAGATGGTAATAATAGAGCATGGCCATGTAATAATGTGCAGAAGAAAGTGGAGACCTACTCCAGATCTATTCAAGAAAGATATATTACAAATACGCCGTAAACACTGCATATTAGATTGTCTTTGTATCTTAAAGCACAGTAATAAAAGATGATAGAAAGTCTTAGGCTGCTTTCCTGTTTGTGAAAACTAGGGCTTGCCAAATTCCACCTTGATTCTGTGGCAATCCCCCCAAATAAGTTTTTTCCCCCATAAGTAGGAATTCATTACCACTGTCTTTAAATACATTCTTGCTAAAAATTGGGTAAATGGACTTATATTTTCAGACTGATATTCAAAAATGATTGAATTTAATGACACTTTATAATTACAACTTTAACTGACATGTTAGTCTCATTACCAAGAATTATTTAATTTTTTTACTTGTTATGTTGTATGAAACCTGTTATATTCGATATTCATTAATAATAAACATGTTAGCAAAGGCGACAGTAATAAATATTTGATATTTTAAGTAGACCAGTATTAATTTAGTGATATTTGAAAGCAAAGGAAAGAAATAGTTATCACCTTCATTTTCTACATTTTCATTGTAGAGGTGAGTTAGTTTCATATTATTAAAAATCATTTTATTAAGAATATCATAATAGAATATACAGATGTCAAATTACAATGTACACCTGAAAATTATTTAATTGTATTAACCAATGTTACCCCAATAAACAATTAAAAAGAAAGAATATCATAAGGTTTGTAAGTAATATGTAAATAACATAACAGTTTTTTAATAGAAGGATTTATATTTCTCAATCAATTTTTGGCAATAAGTGGCTGTTTGATTTTCTAAGTTAGAGTCAAGTGAATTATTTTCAAGAACTATTCTTTACATGAACACTGAGAAAATCTTGAAATCTAAAATGTAAATAAAAACAGTTAATGTAGGATCGAAATAGTTAATCTCAATTGAATCAGACCAAGTCAATCAATCATTCAGTCAACAAACACCTGTGGTTCATATACTATGTTCCGGGCACTGTATATGATTAATAGGAATGGAGTAATTTGTGAGAGACATGGTCCCTACCTCTGTGGAGCTGGCAATATAGAATACTGCCTATTTGATCTATTTTACCAGATGTATTCCTTCCAGTAGCAGTAAAATAAGAATTTGTATGCCTTATAATACACAACTATTTAATAACTAGCATATATTGCATACTGAAAAAGCATTTGAGATTCTTTGAATTACACTTTTCTTCACATATATTGGGACCATGAAAAGGGTTGAAATTATGCAAACTTCTCATTTTATATTTTTTGAGACAATGACAAAATTAAAATGTACATGTAATATTCTACAGAAAAATAATGTGTGAACAATATTTACATCATCTGAAAATTCAACTTGATTTTCTGAAGTAGCTGGTGTAAAATGAGCCTATGTGATATAAATATGCTCAGTGATAAAGAGAAGAGGGTAATTATTTACTGAAGAAATTTAAGTTGTATTTTGTTGATGTGGTCAATTATGCAGCCTTTGCAAACATTCTTTGAACAATTGGTTTTATTTAATAAGTCCATTTATAAAAATAGCCAATGTTGCACATTGGTGCTTATCAAAGACGTTTTTTTTTCCTTGAAGGGACTGCACACGTACAGAATCAAACTACCAATTAATGTAATTTGTTTGGAGCTATTTTTCTTTTTGTACCATCAAAGCATTAACTATCAAAGGTGAATGGTAAAATATCCAGCCCAGAATGGGTTGTATGGCTATCCCAACAACTTAAACAAAGGGAGTAAGGGAGAACACATGTGTTACATTTACCCAGATTTTTCTTTTAACTGAAGCTTTTAAACTAAGATACATAGAAAACAGTGTTTAGGAAGAAATAATGCATACTGATTTATATAAAATGGTATTGGCTGTATTTTTCTTTTTGTATTAGCTTTAATGAATAGATATGCCTTTTATTTTGTGGAACCCTACCATTAAATGATACCATCACTTTTTTTTCTGCCTAAATAAATTCAAATTCTTGTCACCTACTATCTGTACAGGAAGGTTTGAGACATTATTTCTAATTGAGATTTTTACTGAATATCTTTTAAAGATAAATTTGTTTTATTCTTTCACCCACTATTTAAAAGGATTTTCACATTTTTATCTTCTAAAGGAATTGTCAATGAGAAACTAAAACTACATAGACTATACATTAAAATCACTTTAGTTTTTAAGCTGTCATGAACTGTTTCAAAAAATGCTAAGTTGCTATTGTTTAATGTCTGTCATTTTATAATGCTTTAGAAGTTATCTATCCTGTAAAATTATTAACTGATGCTAAAATTGCCTTGTAAGTATTAGGACAATAGCAATTTTGTAACAGCTGGGACACTGCCAATGTAAGATAAGTACATTTTGCTCTGTAGATTCATAAAGTGCTTTGAAATGGTTTGTAACTGATGGATGGATGCATTTTCTAAGTGTAGAAAGCAATATTTTGTAGAAGGAAATGGCTTGAAAGCTGACACACACGCATGCAAATGCCATTCTCTTCAGTAAGTAATTTGCTTTTTCTTTCAAAAGCATAAATGGCATAGTTAGACACATTATTTTGTATATTGCACATAACAATACAAGATGCACAAAAACAGCAAGTACAAAACATTTCATATTGATAGAAGAACCCATGGCTGTGGTATATGATTAGCATAAATGTATACACACTGAAGTAATGCCTTCAGGATTAAAAAGTAAAACTGAAAAAAATTGGAAAGTTCTACTAAACTTTAGGAAATGACAATATTTATTAGGCTTTTCCTATTTTAACTTAATTCTTCTACTTGATTGGAATGCCGTATCATTTTAAATGACTATATTTTCCTTAAACCACTAAACATTAATCACAGTGCCAATACAAGGTTACAAAGCTATCGTGCTTTTATGTATACCTGCTTAGGATGGCACATTCTTCAGCTTTTAAAAAATAAAAGTCAACAATATATTTTCCTGTATGACAAGTGTTCATATGGGACTAGTTTTAGTCAAGTTAAAATTGTTCTATGGCCTGAAATGGATGTATAAACATTTAAAAAAGTATATAGCTACTGTTGTATAGTGAGTACCAAGAACAGACTCTCGGAGAATATGTAACCAATAAATATTTGTATTATGAATTTCTGAAAGCATTTATGAGGATGACCAAGTTTGAACTGAAATGTCTTTCAGAAACACCTGATTTCAAACCACTCTTAACAACTCTGTGTTCATTAAAGAACATGAACTTTGGAGTCAAGTTGGTTGAGTTTGAGTGCTGATATCAACATTTTTAGCTTTGTAAACTTAAGCCAGCCTTTTAACTTTGCTTAGCTTCGGTTTCCTACTGTACAAAATAAAGAAAGTAACATCTACATCTCAGGGTTGTTATGAGGAGTAAATCTATATAAAGTGCTTTTGCACAGTGACAGGCACTTAGCCCTTAATAAATTATAGCTTTTGTGTATGATATTACTGTCACACCTTCATTGTTATCCACATTATTTTGTTTGCTGTATCAGTATAGAATTACCTCAGTTCTTAAAAATGTCCTCAGTTTCCTCCTTCATTTGGACAATTTCTGTGAAAACGACTTATACTAACTCTATTAACTCCACTCATTAATTAACAGGGGGTATGTACAATTAGAGAGGAAACCATACTCTCAAACTTTAATGTTTTTACTTTTACTTTACTGAAGCAACTATTTTTTCCTCTTTGTTTCATATTTCATTCAACATGTTCAAAAATACAGAAATTAATAAAATAAACTGGTTTGGGTAGTATAGGAAAATCTCATTTTATTGTGACATGTTTTATTACACTTCACAGATGTTGTGTTTCTTACAGAAAACAGGGCCCTCCACCAGCAAAATGATTACAACTCACTTTGTTGTGATACACACTTTATTGTGGTGCTCTGGAATTGAACCCACAATATCTCCAAGGCATGCCTGTATTTTGGTTGACAGTAAGGCAAAACTTCCAATTTGTAATTTGGAATGTGCCTCTTGTTGGATTTTTTTCTCAAAGAGTAGATATCAGAACATCTGGATGCCTTTGGATACCGCCTGAATTAATTGATTAATAGGCCTGTAACTTAGTGAAATTCTCTACCTTCTCAAAAGGTGTATTCATTACTGACCTGGAAGATTTTGTCAGAAAGATATGCCAGAGGAATGCTTTTAGAGCACAGCCATTTACATCTGAGTTATTTCCACTTGAGGAGACCTCTTATGGGACTCCTAAACTGGAAAGACTCCTGTGATAAGAATGGAAACAAATATTGATCCTTTGATTAAAAATCTTACAGGCAAATTTTGAAAACTTCTAATTTACTGAATTTTATAAAACATGTAGCTTATTAGCTCCAATATTTCACATTTAAAAACTTTGTCTCACAATAGTATGGTAGATACCAGAGGGGAAAGGGGTAGGAGAGGTTGAAGAGAGGAAGGGGTTAAAATATGCTAATCGAAGGAGGCTAAACTTTGAGTGATGAGCACACAATGCAATATACAGATGATATATTATAGAATTTACATTGGAAACATATAATTTTATTAATCAATTCACCCCAGTAAATTTAATAATAGTCAAAAAACCTTTTATTCATGAGGTTTCTTATTTTACTTTGTTACAGCTTTAATCTTGGTGGGGAGATCTATGCTTATGCATAGTTTTCATCAGAGCTGTGCCACTTGGTGTTATGATATCACATGTGTTCATTATAAGAGTTCTCCCCAAATCTTCTGTGTGTAAAATAACATGAGAGCATTTTTTCTAACTTCATATCAGATGGGAGGGGTGGTCATAAAAATTTCATTACCATAAGCCAAAGGCTCCTCAGGAAACTGGGAAGGCATTATGACATCTCTGATTATGGTCCTAGAGATTGGGCCTTATTCTATTTTTTTCTATCATTAAGTATGATTCTACTGAAGAATAATATGTTTTTCTAACCATCTTCCTCTCTACTTAGAAAATTCATTTGATAAAGAAAGATAACAATCCCCTCAGAGTAGCTTTAGAAATTTTTCATCTCAAAAGTCTGTCACTTACAGCTTGGGCTTCTTAGGAATTTATATATTATAACCAGCCATAGGCAAGCTATTGACACAGTTATCCTATTTTTGATACTTTTTATACTCTGTCATCATGTGGATAAATCCATTGGAACAACATAAATTTGTTCACACCTTTTCTTTGAGTCAATGAACTGGAAGTGCCTTTGGGATGACATAAGGATGAGACATAAACCCTTAGCTATTAATGCTTATATAAAACCTTTTATTAACATGTGAGCAAGTGCTGGCAAGAACTTAATGGCAGATGTTCTAGTGAGATAAACCAGTTTTGTGTTCTGCCACCCCTTGATTTTAATTTATGTCATATGACTTAATTTTGTATGAGTTGGATAAATGACTCTCTACTATGGAAGATGGAAAGATAAACATTCTACTATATGATCTTCATACAAATTTGTAGACCTCTGACTTACAAACTGCTCCTGCTTTGTATTTGTTTCCAGAAAAGAATATCTTTAGTGCCAGCATCCTGCTATTTTTATTCAAAAATATACCTTGAAAATCTTTTGTTATTCTACCTCATTTATTTTGACTGCTGTGTAGTGTTTCATAGTATGGATAGGTAATAATTTATTTGCTTCCACTGACAGACACTTAGGTTATGTGCTATTTTGTGCTACAAACAATACTGCAATGAACATCCTTATACTTGTCCTTTTCTGTACATGTGTGGTTTTTTTTTTATGTAGAATGAATATAAACAGTTTACTAATTTATATAGATTCTGCCAATTTACACTCCCACATTTGGTGTAACACAATACTCATTTCCCTGTGTATTAGACATATTGGATATCATCTTTTAATTCTTAGTAACCTGTTTATGGGTTAAAATACATTCTCTTCAAGGTTTTAACTTGTATTTCTCTGTTTATCGTTAGTTTGATCCTCTTTCAAATGTCTACTCTATATTTATGTTTACTCTTCTGAATTTCCTGTTCACATCACTTGCATAGTTTCTATATTATCTTTTTCATTTCCATTTGTAGGGTGGCCTGTTTTCAATTGTGTATCTTTATTATTTGATTATGTCTTTTCATCTTTGCCAAAGTTGACGTACTGTTAAACCATATAGATTGCCTTTAATTTGTAAGGTACAATGCAATTCTCTATATTTCAAAACTTATCTACAGCTTAGTTTTTTGGAAAAATATGTTTGGAAACTTAGTGTTAGATATTTAATGCTTTCCATCACTTTTAGACACTTAAAATTTTATCTTTAGATTATATCAGTCCTTAAGAAAGGTTTTTATTGGATTGAAGTCTTTTGACCACTGTGATCTGAATTTAAGGCAATTACTTTTTTTAAAAAGGTCATACAAAAGGTATTACTTTAATGCTATAATTAACACCTATAGAAAACTTATGACTATTGTTCATTGGATCATACTCTTTTCAAGTTTATCATCAACGGGAAAACTATTTTTTTAAATTTTATTATCAGAAATAAATATACATTTTATGAATAATTTCTTTTTAAAAAGTGCCCACTGATAGTTTGTTTCATTCTTTACATTAGCTGCCAGAAAGCTAAGAGCAAAATTTAAGCCCATAATAAACAGATTTGAAGCCATTATTAAAATACCAAATATATTTTATCAAGTTCTGCATACTTGTTTTACACTTATTTTCTCTACACCTTAATTTCATCTTTCTTTCTTTAAAAAATATGTTGCATATATAATTATAAATTATGTAAAGTTCTTGCAAATGTATTTTATATAGGTAGATAGATATGATATGCTTTTAAACAGATGTTATAGTAAAACTTACATTTTACTGTTCCAAAGCTTTAAAGTTTTGGCTTGTGTTTAAATATATGACACAAAAGAAGAAAATACTCTCAATTATTAAATAGAAAAAATTATAAAGTAAATGATAGTTATCTTGTTCATATACTTCATATATTTACTTTTTAATGATATGTAAGAAAGGGATTAAAAAAGTGTCCAAGGTTCACTTTGTCAGGGAGCTATTTTCTTTCATAAAACACATAGTTATCCTAAAGAAAAAGTAACATTTCATGAGTAAGCTATGAAAATCAACACTTATTAATAATTTTTAAAGTAATGATTTGTAGTGCTAGAAAATAATTCAATTTTAGGACTACATATTGTAGGTGGTTATTGTGGATTGAATTGTGCCCCCTGCAACCCAAAATATTCAAATCTTGAATATCAGTACTTGTGACTGTGACCTTACTTGGAAAAAGAGTAACTAAAGATATAAACAAATGAGGATGAAGTCATAATGGATTATGGTGGGCCCTAATCCAATGACTGGAATCCTTATAAGAAGAGGAAAATTTGGACCCAGATACAGGACATTTGGATATAGCCAGGTGATTATGGAGGTAGAGATAGAAATGATACACTCCCAAACCAAGGATTGACAAGTATTGCAACCACCAGAAGCTAGGAATAGGCAAGAAAGGTTTCTCTCCTAGAATCATTGGAGAGGGCATGGCCCTGTCAACCTTGGATTTGACTTCTAGCCTTTAGAATTGTGAGACAATAAATATCTCCTGCTTTGAGCCATCTGTTTGTGGTAATTTGTGATGGCAGTCCTAGGAAACAATACAACAGTCATTATTTTTGGATAGAATTATATATCAGTCCAATGCCTGAGGAAGAATATATGAGGAACTAGTAATATTTTGTGTTCTCCATTTTGTTCCTATGTGAGATCATAAAAGATGCGTGTTTGTGAACGATGAGATTAAAATATTGAAGTTTGATATACACAAAAGTCAATTAGACAGGAACTTTGGAAGTAAGGATGTTTGAAGAAAAAAATCTATTTCAGGAGTAAATATCAAAAGAGCTTCAATATTCCAACTATAAAGAATATATTAGAAAAATATGTAAATTTAGGTCAGGAAAGAAAGTATCTGATCTCTAAAAATAAAGACTGTCATATTTTTTAAAAAGTGGGTAATATAAGTCCTAATGCTAATAAGGATTTTGTCCAAAATGTGACAAAAATCATTTACCTTATTGTCTGTTATTTGTAGCTTTGTATTGACATTTTAAAAATTACTGAAGCTGTTCTTTACTTTCAATTGACTTTTTAAAGAGATTATTATATTTTTCACTGAATCATTAAGGTCCAAAAAGCTGCCATGAGCCATTTTTTTAATTAAGTGTCATAAATGCAATTCTACTGTTACTTACGGAACTATATTGTTTTATGAATGACAATGTCAATATTTGAATGACTCTAATTACTTCTAAAAGATTGAGGCTATTTGGCTTGTAAAGAAACCAATTTAAAGAAGCATCAGTCTCTCACTGATTATTAGAGTATGTTAAAAGCTATTAGTAAGAAAACACATAGCAGAGGATTATTTATTTTCAGATTATAGAGAATACTGAAATCTTTAATGACCAAATATAGCCACCTTAGATAGATGATGTCACTTTGTAACAGTGGAATTTTTATGTTCATGATGGTTTCTACTTCCTTAAAAATTTATGTGAGATGTACCACAATAGTACTTTGCCTCAGGTACTTTTAACTTTTTCTTCACAATGCATCTCAGCCATAAAAGTCATTAATCAAATTAGATAGGAGAAGACAAGTTTCCCATGGCTTGATCTTCACTTGTATTCATGATGATTAATCATTGCACAACAGGGGTGAGGTCACTGCAAACATGCCATTCTCATAGTCCACCATTTAAGTCAAAGAGAGAAGTATTAGCAGAGTAATGGTCTAGCATGAAGACCTTTAAAAATGGTTCAATAGTAAGAAGCCCCTAAATTTTCTTTAGAATGCATCAGTGAATAGCAATTTTTTTCTTCCTTGAGATTTTTAGCTATTTTTCCTACTGTGATATTTATTGTTTTTAGACACTCATAAAACATTTACATACATGTATCCAGTTTAACAAAGTTTTTGCATAAGTTCATAAATTTCACAGGAGGAAAGTTTACTATGAAAGTTATTCGGAAACACATTACCTTATTTTAATATATTTGTATAGCACTTACAGATTTCGAAGTGCTAATCAATCTACTCCCCAATTTGATAATTTTTTTTCTTTTGCTGGAGACATCTGAGAGTGAGATTCATGTTTGAAAAATAATTTTGAATAGGCATGAGACTGACCACAATCTGAATTACTTCACATTCCTAACACAATAAGATAAGTAATAAATCAGACGCTACAGATGAAACACTTAACATCTGTGCATTTCACTATATGTAAATTTGATTTTAACTTAAAAAATCTACAAAAGAAGATTTAACAATTCCCTATTCTTAGTAAAAATTATATATGCAAAGCGAGGGGTTAAAATTTCCAAATATTATCATTTGTTGCATATTTTCATCAAACTCTACAAATGATGGTTTGATTTCCTTTTAGCATATGTCATTCAAAAATAATAAATTGAGACATTTGCTTGCAAAATAGCAATTACTGTAATTATTTTCATGGAGAGATCCAGGAATGTAAGGACCTTGGTGATGTGGAACTTAACACCTCTCTAACTTCATTTTTCATGCTCTCTCTGTGTGCTCACATATTACCAAACTACATCCTTACATTTATTTATTCTTTCTACATTATAACATGCTTTAACAGCACAAAGAACTTACTGTGAAGTAACCTTTTCTTCAAATATATCTTTTAGGCACTCTCCATTCTAACTATACCACTGAAACTGCAGTCCCACATTCCCCTTATTGCCAAACTTAGGGGGACACTTTTTTCTGTCCATATTTTATTTTATATCTCAGCAGAATCCAATGTGAATGACTCCTCCTTCCTTTGAAAAAAAAAATCCATCGCTACTGTGACACCACTTTGTCCTAATTTTCCTTTTGTCCACTCTTCTCATTCTTATTTTACTAGTTCCCCAACCTCTTTTTCATCCTTTGGTGATTTCTACTCTTCAAACATATAATAGGTTCATCTTGAGACTTCTCTCATCTATCCTTGGGATTTGGAGACAGACATCCTGTACTCAAATCCCAGACCTAACATTTACTAGCTATGTGACTCTGGGCAAGTCTCTTATCCTTTTAGTATTTCAGTTTTATCATCTAAAATGGTGGTAACAATAGTACCTACTACCTAGAGTTATTGTAAAGAATGAGATAATGTAAACAAAATGCCTAGGACAGTACCTGGCACTTGTTAAGTGCTTTGTAAGTATTAGTGATACTTATCACACTTACGTCTTAGAATATTTTCTCTAATACCATGACTTTAATACTATCTCCATGCTGATAGCAACCAAATTTACATTTATTATCAACATTGCACATTGGTTTCCAACAAACATTTTTAACTGCAAATTTGGTATTTCCACTTGCATATCTAAAGGCATGTCGAATTTTACATATATAAAACAGAAATTGATATCTTTCAAAACCATTTCACTCCTTATTTGATATTATTATCAATTTGATTGCTCAAGTAAAAAGCCTTGGTGTAATTTTTCTTCATTCTTTACTTTCTCTTACTCCCACACTCATTTAATTAGCAATTCCTATTTGTTCTACTCTAGTAAATAGTTTAAGCCCATCCATTTTTCTGCATCTCCATTGTAATTGGCCTAGTCAAAGCGACAATCACTTCTTCTCTGAAGTCATGTACTAACAAGTCCTCCTGTTTCCACTCTTGCCCTTTTGCATTTTGCAATTCATCCTATGTATTTGATCTGATAAGCCCTCTGAAACATAGATTACATCATGCAACTTTATGTTGAGCACATGGTAGCTATTCAACTAATATTTCTGGACTGAAAGAATTAATGTATCATTAATTTGGTGGCATAGAATCTAAGTGGTTTAAAAAGAGCAGATACTGTCTTAAGTATAAAGCTTACTGTGAACCGAAAGAACAGAATTACGAGAGAGAATTACTAGAAAGTGGTAGATACACTTAAAACAAGATGACTAAGGGAGTTTACTTTAGGTAGGTATGTTTTAAATAGACATGTGTAGACTGAGAATGAGCTACTCTGGTGAAGGTTGTACGCAAAGAATTCCAGGCAGAGAATCTCTGGGTGGAGAAAGCTCTTGCCTGTTTCACAAAACTGAGACAGCTGATGGGCCTGGAGCTTTGTAAGGAAGAGAAGTAAATTTGGTAATTAGGCAGGAGACAGATCTTGCTGGACCTTAGTCTGGTAATTGGTGATTTATTATTAGCTACAATGAGACTGCTGGATAATTTTAAGAAGGGGCATTATGGTATCTAATCTTTGTAAAAGATAAGGACTAGCTTCTTTGTGGAAGGACTAGAAAGGAATGAGTGAAAAGAGGATGTTGTTGAAGTAGGCCAGGAGAGATGATAGTAGCAGTGTAGATACCTTTTGGAGATACAATCAGGTATCAAGAAGACTCACTGATGTATGGTCATAGAGAATGGGAGGAAAAAGCAATCAAGGATGACCTCTAGGTCTCTTACTTGAGCTACTGGGTAGATATTGATGCCAGTTAATGAACTAGGTGGTGAGAGATTATATATTTTACCCTGGAGTTCAAAAGAGAGGTTCATATTAGAAATATAAATTTGAAAATAAGCAATATTTATATGGCATTTATGACCAAGGGAAAAATGGAGATGTGCTAGGATGAAAGTATAGAGAAAGGGGAGGTAAAGAACTCCAGTTTTTAAAGCTCGATAAAAGGAAATGCACTATCAAGGATATCACCACATTTATCATATTATTTTTCTATATCTATTTATTGCACAGTAACACCTCCATAAGCACTTGGAAAACTCCTATTTATCATTTATGCCATAAGGATACCACCACTACTTAACCAACATTTATCAAATGACTATTAATGCCAAATGTACTTTAGTATGTGTGTTGAATGTGTTATCCCATTTAACCTTCATTACAGTGATCTATGAGGTAGTTATTATTATACTATTTTACAGATGAGAAATCTAAATTAACTTATAACTGGTTACCAGTGGAACTGGGAGTTAAGCACAGACTGTTAGCAGCAAAAATAGAGGGATGTATATTTCTAGACCGTGTTGTTCTATACATGTCTAGTATTTTATTTTCACAATGTACTATATTTTACATACACATATAAGAATAAATATAGGAAATGAAAGTAAGCAGAAATCTAAACAGGTTAAATTAAACTTTTTTTCTTTGTCTTTCTCTCTTATTAAATTGTGAGCAAGCTGAAGGTAGAATTCATGGATTACCAACTCTTGGATCTTCCAGGCACCATAAACAAATACTTGTTATCTGATTAAATGAATATAGATTCTAGATTTTGAGAGTGAATTCTTATAACCTTTTAAGTTAATTTCTTGTTTGCATATCTATATATTCACTTACTCAGTGTTAGAGGTGGAATCCAATTTTCATAAATGAACTTTTGACTCCAAGTTCTCAGTGAGTTTATTAGACCTAAGCTTTGCTGTGTGCATCTTCTCCCTACCAAAATTACTTTTTCCAAGATTACATCACTAAAATATCATGCTGGTTGTTTATTAAATTATTTTATGTAATTTGTTCTAAGTTGTTATTTTATGCAATTTGCTCAAGCCTATCTTTTTTTTTTTCCCTTGGATTCCCCACCATTTTGAAGTAGTCTTCTATTACTAAGAATTTAATTTCATGCTGCTCTCAAGTATCTTGAATGGAGACCAAAATGTGTGTGACTTCTGGAATGGTAAAATACTAATTTTGTATAATTCACCAAAGATAACTGTGTTAAATGTTCTTTGCTATAAAAATGCAATAGAGAAAAGATAAAGAAATATTCTTTAAAGTAATATTAATTCAGCAAACTACCTTTTATTGTTAGAATTATGAAAGAATATAGCTTAAAATGGACTAGAATTATCACTGAATTAAAAGATAAATTGTCTCTATTTTAACAATGACTGGGTTCTGCTTCAGAAAAGTTGACATCATTAAAACATTTCACTTTGTCAGGCAATTTCCAGTTTCTGTTATTAAGAAGCTTTCAATGCTTTGACACGTTTTCCAAAATGCATACTGTTTTCCCATATAACTGAAATCAAAATACTCCAAAACAAAATGTTTCCATACAATGCAATATTTCACATTCACAAGGCTCTATCTATTATTTCAAACATACAGAGACCAACAACTTTTTCTCTTTTATTTACAGGACAGTTTTGCTTCCTTCCTTACATCAGCTATATTAAAATCTAAGCTGAGATTCACAGTTAGCAAGCTACAGGGAAAATCATTGGATACAGGGAGAATCAATGAAGACAACTGGGCTTTGATTTGGAAATAAATTTTAAGTTGAACAATCTTCTTATATTTACCTAGTCTTTGTTTTGACACCTGGGAATATTTACTTAGCAGTCAAACATTTTCAGATAATCATTCACCCAAGAAATGAATCAATACATCAACCATAACTTAACCATTTGCTAAGGACATGTTATACCTGGAAGGAGATGAGACACTCTAAATTTTATATATCCTCTATATAACCACATTCCAGCCAGTTCTATCGTCTGGGATACCATAAGTTATTAAGTGATTTTATATCTTGTGTTTTAATGTAATTAATTTTTTTTTATTCTGCCCTATCGATCCTTTGCTCATTTTAAACTAGTTCTCTTATGCAGTTCACAGAAGGACAAGTGGATTTACATTTTCTAATTTATTATTTGCTATCCTAAATTTCTTTCACTTTTGTCCAACCTACCTCTCATTCTCATTATAAACTTTGGCCTTCCCATTCACACAATCTATTGTTCTCCTTTGTTTAACTAGAATCTTGATCATAATCAAACATTTGGTGAAACTCTTAACATTATAGAATCTATTTTCTCTTTAACCTACTTATTATCTCTAGACCTACTATTATAGCCAATATTACCTCAAATTATCTCCACTTTCCATGTGTTATAGGTGTGCCTAAGCTGGATAGCTGTATTTAAGAATAGTAACCATATGTATAAAGTCCACTATAAGTTCATATTAGCTAACTTCATCTTGATCTACAATAGAACAATTATATTTTTATTTCTCATAAAGCTTTTTATTCTACACTAAATTTTCCACCACAATGTTTTGAAATTTGCATAACCTTAAAAACCCAAATTTATATTAGTTCTCATCATACACAGATAACAAAGTATCTCATCTCTTATTTTTAAATTCAAAGGCATTTGAAGTATATTCTGCCCTATTCTATCTTATTTATTAAATATGTCTGTGTATTTAATTATGATTTCTATTTCATATTCTTTCTCAGAAGAAAAGGTCTTCCTTTATGAACTTGACCATCTCTGTGCTCTTGTTATATACCCTCTTATCTTCCTTGTGAATTATTACCTTTCCTTGCATCAATCAATCACTATCGATCATCTTTCTTTGTCTACACAGAAACTAATGAATCTTCTAGTCTAAAGCTACTCCTATTTCTTCTATTTCCTTCTCTTTATTTCACTACCAAAATACCAGGGAGACTATCTTTCATTTGTAGCTTTCTCGTTTCCACACACAATTACCTTTCTTTCCCAGCACTCTTCAGAATCTGCTTTCTTGAAAGTGATTAATACCTCTCTGGAGTATCTGATTTCCTGCCAACCAGTCCTTCTGCAAGCTGAATCTTTCTTTGGCTCTCCAAAACTATTTCCTTCAACTTCTCTGATAATTATTTTTATGTCTTCTTGTATCATTTTCTATGCTTGCCCTTTAAAACAGGTATTTATCTTGAAAATGTTCTCACTTTCCTCTCCTTTCTTTCGATGCCTTCTTCCTTTTCTATATAGTACCTCTATGTATATCTTATCATTCTTATGTGTATAATCTCCAAATCACTGACTCCAGGTCTCAATGCCAGATATGATTCTTGAGCTTGTTGCTGAATGTATTACATATTTGCTTAAAATTCTTTAATTTATTACAGCATTAAAGCCTTCCATTATCAGCCTATAACTTGAATACTATTTATATTTCACAGTAACTCCTTCACACATTTGACACTCTTAGTTAAATTTAACTTTTAAATTTAAAATTTTCTTTTCCCTAAACAATACTTCTTTATTTTCTATTTGCCCCTGCATCTTCTTCCTGTGATGTACTTTAGTGCTAAAATACATGGCTCTTTATGGGTGAGCTCATGTACTTCCTACCTTAAATTCTTCCTGAGCAGGATGGGATACTCATGTCCTCTGAACTCTCAATGTTTTCTTACCATTTTCTCATTTGCGACCTATGTACAATGGTCAAATCTCAAGAGAAATTATTAGTTTCACTTGCTGAATTTTACTAGTATTTTGGCTGTTTATGTTCAGACTCAGCCTCTGGACCAGTGATTCCTAGCATCTAGAAAAGGAGTTTTCTTACTTAAGTTTATATCCTTCCAAAGCATCTGGCATGGTGCTTTTTAAATTTCTCATAGAGATGTTTAATATCATTATGCAGGATACATAAATACTCAGTTTCTTCCTAATTTGCTGTTCTAACTTTTTTCATTCTTTCCCTCTTACCAATGGGAATGCTTCCAAAAATGCATAAACACTTATTACTCTTTTCATTAAAAAATCTTGGATATAAACATGTAGTTAATTGATTGTGTTATCCAATTTTTCAAATGGAAGAGAAATTTCTAAATACTTTCTTAACTAACTGATTATACTGAATAAGTTCTGGAAAGGTATGGGTTGCATCTGCTCTCTGTCTAGTAGAATATCATATTGATGGAGACATTATTTACTTTTTAGGTAAATGCAATATCACAAGGTTTATTTAAAAATTTAAAGATTTTGACCATGGAGGCTGCGCCATTGGGCTGCACAGTACACCTACTACATAAGGCCACTTTACTAAGACCAGGAGACATAGCAACCCTACCTAGAAACAAACACAAGGAGGCAGCCAAAATGGGAAGACAAAGAAACAGATCCCAGATGAAAAAAAAAAAAAAAACAGAAGAAATCTCCAGAAAAAGAACTAAACAAAATGGAGACAAACAATCTACCAGATACAGAGTTCAAAACACTGGTTTTATATATTCATGCTCAGTGATCTCAGTGAGAACTTCAACAAAGAGATAGAAAACATAAAAATGGAGACAGAAAAGAACCATTCAGAAATTAAGAATACAATACCTGAAATAAAGAATACATTAGTGGGAATCAATAGATTAGATAAAGCAGAGGATCAAATCAGCAATTTAGAAGATGAGGTATCAGAAAACACCCAAGAAGATCAGCAAATGGAAAAAATAATTTAAAAAAATGAGGATAATTTAAGGTGTCTATGCTTAATAACATCAAGCATACTAACATTCACATCATAGGGGTACCAGCAGGAGAAGAGAGAGAGCAAGGTATTGAATACCTATTTGAAGAAATAATGACATAAAACCTTCTAATCCTGGCAAAGGAAATAGACATACAAGCCCAGGAAGCACAGAGAATCTCAAACAAGATGGACCCAAAGAAGCCCACAGCAAGACACATCATCATTAAAATGCCAAAGTTTAAAGACAAAGAGAGAATCAGCAACAAGAGAAAAGCAGTGAGTTACCTATGAGGGAGCTCCCATAAGACTGTCAGCTGATTCTCAACAGAAACTTTGCAGGCCAGAAGAGAGTGTCATGAAATATTCAAAGTGATGAAAAGCAAGGACCTACAACCAAGATTACCCAGCAAAGCTATCATTTAGAGTCAAAGGACAGATAAAGAGCCTCCCAGACAAAAAAAAAAAAAAAAGCTAAAGGAGCTCATCACCACCAAATGGGTATTACAAGAAATGTTAAAGGGACTTTTTTAAGAAGAAAAGAGGAAAAAAGATAAAAAATGTGAATAATAAAATGGAATAGCTACATATCTATCAACAATTTAAATGTAAATGGGCTAAATGCTCTAAATAAATGAAATGCAGTGGCTGAATGGATAAGAAAACAAGACCATTATATATGCTGCCTACAAGAGACTCACTTCTTATAAAAGACACATAGACTGAAAATAAAGAGATGGAAACATATTTTATGAAAATGGAAACAAACAAACAAAAATGCCAAGGTAGCAGTACTTATACCAGACAAAATAGACTTTAAAACAAAGGCTATAACAAGAGACAAAGTAGTCAATAATCTTGTTATAGACAAAGGCTATAATAAGAAAGACCCAATAATCCCACTTTTGGGTATTTATCTGAAGAAACACTATTTCGAAAAAAACATGTGTACTCATATGTTTACTACAGCATTATTTACAATGGCCAATATGTGGAAGCAACCTGGGTGTCCATCAATGGATGAATGGATAATAAAGAGGTGGTACATATATGCAATGGAATATTACTTAGCCATAAAAAAGAATGAAATCTTACCATCTGTAATAACATAGATGGATGTAAAGGGTATTGTGCTGAATGGAATAATTCAGACAGAGAAAAATAAATGCCACGTGATTGCACGTATATGTGGAATCTAAAGAACTAAATAAAACAGAAACAAACTCATAGATACAGAGGTCATTTTGATAGTTGCCAGATGGGACGGAGGTTGTGGGGTGAAAAAGGGGAAGGGATTTAGAAGTACATATTGGTAGTTACAAAATAGTTCTGGGGATATAAAGTCTGGGATAAAAAGCATAAGGAATAAAGTCATATTATAATAACTATGTATGGTGTCAGATGGGTGCTAGATTTATGAAGACGATCACTTCATAAGTTCTATAAATGTCTAATCACTATGTTGTACACCTGAAACTAATATAATATTGTATGGCAGCTGTAACTGAAAAGAAATCATTAAAAAGAAAAGGGAAAATACAGTCTCACCCACAAGCAAGCAACACTTCACCCCAAAGCCTGCTGGCTCATCACTCACTCCCTGACATTCTCTCTAGTCAGAAGGAACAGCAAAGAAATGTTTCAGCATACAAATCTAAATGAATTTTATAATTTCTTTTTATGTAAGTGAATTTTCTTCTGTACTCTATTCACTATCTCACTCTCCTAATGTAAACTGAGTTCCCCTTATTTGTTCTGCTTTTGTTTCATGAATACTTATTAAGGGCTCACAAAAGGTGACATTTTGCATATTGGAGCTGGTATTCTTTCCTGGTTCCAACTCGTGTTCAGTAGAGTGTGATTAGTATCAGTGATAACAGTAGGATGTGGATGCAGGCTAGTTAGTGAGAACAGTCTGATAAGTGTCCAAGTAAGCAGACTTGATCTGGGAGGAGCTGATATGTGTCCCTGCATATTCTGTTATCATAAAGAACTCCTTCTTTTGTATGGCAATGTCTGCAGAATTTGCCTCCTCTAAGAATTCTCAGATTTTTCATGGGTATGGGAAAGTGTCTGTTTTTTAACTTTTGGGCAGCAATCTACTGTCTGTGGACTGACTCTGAAAAGGCCCCAAATACATAACGTATTTAATACCTTCCTTTAGATATGGCAGAAATACAATCTGGAATAGATGATCATTCTGATCAATGAAAGTAGCTCCAAACTTGGATGAAAATGGGCTGAATGAAGCAGGATTCAATGAAGGAAATGATAATTACATTTTTCTGGTTTGTAAATGAAGCACTTAGTTTGGCTCAGTTCCTACTGAACTCACTATCAATCTGCATGATAAACCAAATAAAAATATTTGTGTACATATGTTCAAGGAAAAAAATTCACTGATGAAATTTTTAGAATTAATTTTAGCCAAGTCACCAAAGAAATCTGAGGTTACTGTGTGTTCTGGCTGATTACCTGACACTACCTTAGGGTGGAGGAGAGCAGAGTCTGAGCCACCAACATAACTGATAACTGCTGAAGTTATAGTGAACAGGTTGCTGAGTATCAAAAGGCAGTTAACCAAAAACATTATCTTCATAACAGACTCAGAAATGATCAAAACCAATCTCCATCATTTTACATTGTTCTTTACATAACTGTGAATATATGGTTGACTTGACCTAGCAAAATCTTGTTGGAATAAGAGCAGTGATTACAATTTATTAAGAAGGGAGACAGATTACTCCGATAAAAAAATCAACATTGTATGTATGAGAAGTTGAAATTACTGGCTGCAGTTAAAATTTTACTAGGTTTATTGGGTTTTACTAGCTGAAGAGACTTGCTCTACATATATTAGTTTCCTATTTGTATAAGTGATAAATCTATTATTTTATCTTTAGACATGGCTTTAGAAGAAAGGCTTTATGTTTCATGAGATAACATAGAATAAATATAGCTGCTTATTTCTATGATATATGAAAACAAATTTAAAAAATAGAAGAAGATGAAGATCTAGTCAACAATTCATGACAACATGATATCTGTAAGAAAAATCTGGTAGTGAGAACTTCTCAATCATAATTTGAAGACAGAGGTAGTTAGAAATTATTTCAGGGATTAAAAGATTAGGTATTAATAATAACTTGGGACAGTCCATCAAATTTAAATAAAAAATTTTACATTAATTTTAATAATTATAAAAAGATATTTGACTTAGTTTCTCTGTTTAATTTATAAGAAATTTTGCGGGTTGGTAAAACTAGTCTTTCTATTATAATTTTTTTAGCAAGTGCTAAGTAAATGATATTCATTGTATTTATGTTTTAAATTTGGGTTAAAAGCAATGGAAAATTATACATTAAAAAGCTTCAATGAATAATTCCAGTTCTTTTTAGCTCTGACAATCATTAAATTGAATATGTAAGGAGATTTAGAAATAAGACATCAATATTACCAGCCATTTGCTTACTACTACTCATATGAATATAAAATATTACTTTATATATTCTAAAAAGCAATAAACAAGAAATGATTTTCCAGAAAAATCGCCAAGTGTTTGACAATGCAATTTTCTTCCTCTTAGCCTCACTCCCCTATATAACAAATACTTAAAATGTCTAAAACAAAGAAAATAATAACCCAACCCCAGAAAACTAACCTTAACAATCAGAAAGTCTGAAAAAGTAATTCAGGTCCAACTACAAAGCATTACTGCACCATATAGGAGAAGATGAAGTTTCTAATACCCTGTAAAAGTCACTTCCAAAGATGGCTTCTACAAATTGCCTGAACAGGAAAATAAATGATCATAGCTCTGGTTATAACCATTATCTCAAAAAAATTAAAAGAATAATGAGTAACTTTAATAAACTTGGATACTCCACATGATTAAAAAAACGTAGAAAAAAACTAATTTTGTAGAGTGAAAAATCAGTGTTCTGTAATTTCAGAATCCTAAATTTCAGTAAAATAACAGATGACAGTAATTTTAGAGAAAATGGTAGAACTAGAAAAATGAGAACTTTCTTAAGAAATATAAAGGCTAGCAATTTAATAATAATAATAGTAATAATTTTCTTGAAATGAAAGACCCTTGAGACCAGGGAACAACAAACTTTTTCTTATGGACCAGATAGTAAACATTTCAGGCTTTGCCAGTCATGTACTTTCTGTCATAAATTCTTAACTCTGTCATTGTAGCATGAAAGCAACTATAGACTGCATATAAAGAAATGACTGAGTGAGCATAGCTATATTCCAAAAAAACTTTATAGTAAAATAGACATAAGCCAGATTTGGGCTCACATTATAGTTGGTGGACCCCTGCTGTAGATAACCATCTGCCAAGTTTTTTTACGTTTAAAAACAATAGTAGTACTTTCTATAAGATGCCAAAAAAAAGGTGAAATCATTTTACAAATGAAAAGATAAATCATGTCTTTGATATTAATTGACTTTTAATAAAAGAATAGCATAAGAGAAGATCTTAAAATTAAGAGAACTGGAAATATCGAACACAAAATAGTACCCAAGAATACCAGTTTTTCTTATTTAGAGTGAAAATTAATGACATTTTGACATGAAAGTCCCACAGCTTAAAGATCAGAAGAAACAATGGAATCCTCAAAAGATATCTATAAGAGATAAGGGGATTATAATATTAATAAAAGGAAGGTTAATGCAATAAAATTTAATAAAATAACTTTTAATTTAGGCTAAGTATTAATTGCTTATATACTATATGAATATATGAAGCTCAAAAAGGGCTTTTTTATTTTTATTTTTTAGGTAAATATGATACATCCAAGTGTTGGATTTCTTATTTCTCTGATAGATTTCAAAATGTTTTAAGTTAATAAAAATGAACAGTAAAATACTTGGATCTGTTGTTTTAAAATATATTAATAGTAGAAGTATTTGAAAAATGACAGATTTAAAAACAAGAGGCAAATTCTACCACACAAACCACAGAAACTATATAAATAAAAAGCAAAGCAAAAGGAAGGATAATGCCACAAAATAATAGCTATTACAGAAGTGACATAAATGTGTCAATTATACCATTAAATATAAACAAACAATTCTCTTGGAAAAAAGATTGAATGAATTGCAAACAAATTCCAGCAATTTTTTGCCTTAAAGACGTACTACTAGAAATGAATGAAATCATCTAATATATTTTCCCCATAAAAATAAAGAAGTGAAGAGGTTACTACAATGCTATATGGTATGCTACATTTCACTGGTTTGAACATTAAAATAAATCAACAAGTTGATCATATAAGAGAATATCAAATCATGAAAACCTAGCAATACTGAACTATGTGTACCAGAAAACACTGACAAAAGACATAAAGGTAAAGAGACAAAAAAATACTAGAAGGGAACAGAAACATAATTTTGAAATCTTTAATCCAAAATCAGAATGACAGTTTATATAGATGTAAGCATCAGTCAAAAAGTTATAGAGGGCAGCAAGCAAGAAAAATAAAAGCAAATAATAGAAAATAAGCCAAAAACATGGGAAGAAACCAAAGCATTTCTAGGGAAGGACAATAAAAATGCTAATTTTTATACTAAAAGACTTTAAATGTGAACACCAAAGAAGAAAATAAAAATAGCAGTAATTAAGTAAGACATAAAACAAGAAGAGCTGGTGAAGAGAGGAGGAGAAAAATGGAGGAGGAGGAGAGAAACAAGAAACATCTCAACCCCAACACGTTCTTCCCTGGATGACAAAAATAATGTCTATTCTATTAGGTTGCTGAAAGGAATAAATAAAATAATTTAATATAAAGTACATAGAAGATGCTTTATAATAGTTAAATTTATAATAAGCTTTGAAATATCTAGTCCAATACACAGTTTATAGATAAAGAGATTTTAATTAATTGAATAGCTAATTGTTTGCAGTATCAAGACTAATTCTATGATTTTTGATCAGATATTATTTCCACAATATAATGTGGCTCAATTATATATTATTCTGAAAAACAAGACAAAACTGTTGAAAATTTATAAAATACAATTAGCACTTGCTGAGCTCTTTCTATTTCAGATTCGTACCATGCTATTCTCACTCCTAAAAGCTCTTTTCAAGATTCTTCAGTACCCTGTCTCTGGACTCTTCTCTCAAGTTTCAGCATTCGAGTGGTCTCAGTCAGTTTTCTTTTTATATGTTCTTATAACATAATATGTTTTTCTTCTACAGCACTTAGTACAAGCTTAATTACATAATTATTTGCCTAAGTATTTGTTTAATGCCTGTCTCACCCATAGATTATAAGGCCCATTAGGATATTTATTGTGGCAGTATGTGTAACATGATAAGCTCTGAATAAATACTGCCTAAATAAACAGCTCTGGGCACAGTATGAATAGATAAACAAGTCATCTTGGATTCTTTTTGAAATGAAATAAAACGATGGCAAATGAACTTCTTCATCGTCATGAAATGCAATTATTCTTTACCTTTCTGTTCCAGCCATTCTGCTCTTCTTTTACATCTTCAAATGCATCATACTCCCTTTTTTAATGCATTCAACAATAATGTTTTCTCCACATAAGAGTGTTTTCTCCTCAACATCATTCCTGATCTGCTGATCCTATTTATTCTCATGTAGACACTGTCTACCTTTCCAGACTAGGTTAGAGCTCCTTATCACTCCATACTTCCTTATTTTCATATCCTCACAATTCTATATACTTACTAAGTGTCTATTTTCCCACTATACTGTGAGCTCAAAGATGTCAAGAAGCAAATATATCTTAATCAGTGATTGCTATATTCCTAGTACCTCTGACACTACTTGGCACAATTTCTGATGTACCCATTTATCTAGCTGTTGAATAAAAGAATACATAAGAATATGAGAAATTCGTCAGTTCTCAATAAAGTATTTGCTCATAAAAGTTTTTAGCAAAAGAAAATTAGAGACATTACAGACAAAACCATTAACGCCTGAAGACGTCTGGAGACTGGCCCCATGTAACTATTAGTCATCAATTGGTGGCAAAGTTTGGATTGGTCCTTAGTAAACCCAGTTCTCTCAACCACTAGACCACTAGGCACATGAACCACAGATGTGCTTGTTCAAATGCACATTTCTGGCTCCTAAACCTGAAGAGTTTGATTCAGTATGCAGGGCCAATGTACCTATTATCCACAGTAGGTATAGGGCCTAGGGCTCACACACTTTTAGGGACCAGTGAAATATTTTATTTTTTAAATAAAAAAAATTTTAGGTCTAAGAAAAAATGTAATATATAATATTAATATACTTGTCTTTATACTAACACATATGTGATACATAATTTTTTAATATTTCCTTATGAAAAAAGGGGTCCATAGATGCAAAAGTGCCTAAGGCCCACAAAAGTCATTAAGTGGCCCTGTTAGTAAGTCTGAGTTGGATATTTTTAAGAACCTCCTGAAATGATTTTGAAGAAAGTGACCCTTAGGACAATCCTTGAGAAACTGCATTAGATTATTCTGCTTTAGTCCTGATTCAAATAGAATTATTGAAAAATAGTTATTTAATTTTCCAAAAAAAATCCCTTTTTAAGAACATTGTTTCTTTATATGGAAACTGATTCTAATACAAAGAAAGGATATATAACTTATCTTTGTCACATTTAGAAATAAAAATGTTAAATCACATAAGAAGGCCAAACCAAAAAAAGTGACAGGTAACCTCACTTGTAAATAGAGATATTGAAATGATAAATAACATTTTAGTCCACTTCAAAGAATAAAAAAGTAAATTAAAACATATATTTCTGTAATGACTAGGATTTAGCACAGCCAACAAATTCTGATATAGTGCAGGAGAGATTATTAACATAATTCATCATACTATTAAGATAGTAAAATATCATATAATTATCTCAATGGATGATGAGAAGGAATTTAAAAATTCTACATCTAATCTTGATTAAAATGCTAAAAATTATATTTGGAGTATTTGTTTCTTATCACAACAAAGAATATATATTTAAGACTTGGAGCTGGAATCACACTTAATGGAGAGAGATTATGGTTATTCTTTTTAAAAACAGGAATAAGATAAGACTGTACTTTGTACAAACACTTATTTAATAACATACCAGAACATACTGAGCCATGGCTATTCTAAAAGGAAAATAATGAAGATACACATGTAGGAGAATAAAAAAATACATATGTATATATAGATAAAGCTCTCTGTAAATAAAATTGTTACCTAAACACCAGAAAATCAACTAAATATCATCCAAGGAAATAAAATGATAAAATAACAAAAACCTCTAGAAACAGTTACATAAAAACTAAGAGTCTGGAGGCAGAAATACTGGAAGCTGATAACTCTACTTTCTTCCCCACCCATTTCAAATTTATGGTAGATTTGTATGATGTATTTTCAACTAGAACCTGAAGCCAAGATATAGCTAATGCAAGGGCATCTTCAAATTACCAGCACATAACTCACCATCTGTACACATAGTTTGTGGGAGAAGGGCAACATTTGTTCCTAAATGCTTACTCACTCACACATAAACACACATGAATGCACATAAAATGTACACATATTCACAAGTACACACATGCAAACACACACAGACATATTTATACACACATAAGGACACACATACGTATTTGCAAATGGACATATAAACACACACACACACACACACACACACACACACACACACTCGTCCTTTTTCAGAAGAATGTTTGGCAAAAGTCCAAAAAGAGTAAATTCAGGTTTTTCATAGATGAAAGCTAGAAGGTGATGGAAGAGGGTTCATACACTCTTATAGTCTGGGTATGGAGTCCATACTATTAACTATTAACATACTATTGGGGGCAACCTCTGTAACTTGAGAGTGAGAATATTTGCCTCAAAGGGGTTTACTGAAGATTATGAGTGATAATACACATAAAACAATTAACACATTGCTTGGCACACAGTATACACTTATCAAATGTTAGACATTGTTGTTTTATTAGCACTCCTTCCCACAGATGTCGTTATTGAAAATTCATATGATGGCTCCACAGCAGTCTACAATCACTGCTAATTCTTTAAATCTTAAAAATTTGAAGAGCCATCAAAAGGAAAAACTCATAATTGTTTAAGATCAAGTATTTTATTCACAGACCAGTGTTTTTTCCATCATAACAAAAAGTTGTTTTTCAGAGGAAACTGCTTAGTCCACAATTCTTTTAGGCTGAGTGTTGAGAAAGAGGGTGTTACAAAATGATAGTAAAGTTGGTAAGTAAAAATGTGGAGAAGCAGTTCTTTGAAGGAATAGAGAAGGTATTGAATGTGAGATAATAAAAGCAATAGCATTTGCTACATTTGATTTGATAAGATAAATGAAGAGGAATTCAAAGATACCATAGAAGTACTAAAATAAGGAAACTGGTTCTTCAAGTAATGAGGAAAATTTGGTAAAGTTTTTTTTATTAGTCAAATATTCAAGCTGAAGAGAGAGCAGGCTATTTGAAATCAATATTATCATAAAGAATAAGATAGATTTGATGCAGTGTAAGAAGTTCTAGACCTTGAATCAGAAGATTTGAGTTTACTACAGAACTTTTCACAAGTCATTTAACTAGAGTATTGATTTTCACAAGTGTAAAATTGGAGATAATAATTCTTGTCTAAGAGGGTTGTTACAAATCATAAATGACATAAGGAAAATAATTTTAATTGTAAAAATTTGTCAATATAATAAATGAATTACCATCCATTTTTATGTTTTCATAATTAGACATTATCTGTTTCCCTTATTGGATAATGAGGATATAGCTATATTTCTTAACAACTTGCCTAAAACTCAGTAAAAACAATAAATATTTGTCAAATGAACTAATGATTTAAAAATGGAAAGTAAATTTAAAAAATGGATGTTGACATATGTCTACAAAAAATAAGAAAAGAAATATAAAATAATCAGATATGTGGATGGATAGATGAATAAGTAATTCTTGTTACATGTATGCTTATCTTTCTGTCTTTGGTTTTATAATTTCTTCTATAGGCCCATCTTAACACTATGCCTAACTTCAGACTCTTGATTATCATGTTTACTCAATGTGGATTTATTTTTACCCCAGGTTGCAGTGTATTAGGCTAAGAATGTTGTGGGATCTGTTTATTACCTTGGCCTGTTCACTAATGAGACTCACGTGGGTTTCAGTGTGTAATTATTCACCTTAAAAGAATGAGGTGGTTTCCTGCCTGGGAGTCAACCTGGCTACCAGAATTTAGAGTAGCATTATTTCACCCCAGCAGTTCGTTTCTACCTGGAGATAATAATATAGGTGACATAATATCATGCTCATAATTATTAGTTTATTTTATCAACATTGATTTATATTTAACAATGTTTGCTGATCTTGATATCTAGTTAATGTAATTTTGAAAAGGTTTTTTTTGACAATAAAAGCTAGGGAAGTTAACAATTGCACTGGAATTAGAAATTGGATGAGGACTAGTGTAAACTATCCATGATGCTATCTTACTTAAAGGAAAGAAAAAGTTATAGGTAGTTTTTAAATTGTAATAGAGCTCTATTCTAAAAGTGTGATTACTAGCTGTTTTGTAGGAATCCAGTATTCATTTTTCTTGAAAAATTTAATTAAAATGCTGTTTAGGTACTCAGGTCCACCAAAGCACACTTACTGTTTAATGGACTGGAACCACAGGTAGTAATACACCTATTTCACAGAAACTAATCCTAGTGATTTTGTGGGAAAATACATTTTAAATTTCAATTTTGATGTCAGAAATACATGGCACTGAGAAAAGATAACCCATTCCATACTCTTAACTCCCATCCAGAGAGTAGAATTAGATTCTCTTGTGGTCCCTAGAGGGTAGTAACACCTCCAGTTAGGAGGGCAAAAATGTTAAATATTCTAGGGCACAGGTTGGCAAGGCTTTTATGTAAAAGGTCAGATAGTAACTATCTTGGCTTTGTGGGCCAAGAGGCAAAATTAAAGCTATTATGTAGGTACTCATAAACAAGAGAGAACACAAACTTCCACATTTTTATTGATAAATTATAAATATGGTAATTTTTAAAAATATGAATACCCTTTTGTAATTCAGGTCTACTGATGACAAGAATAAAATTCTACCTCAGAATAATATTTTGCTTAATTTTGGTTCAGTATTCTCTATTACCAAAATCAACTGCAAATATTCATCTGTTAAAGCTGATCTGTAAGATCTTATATATTTTATCTTTAAAAAAATCTTTTCACAGATAGATATTGCTAAATATTGATAGCAGTCTATGAATTATGACCTTAGATTAAACACATTTTTCACTTGGAAGACACTTATAGAAATCCTATTATATTTTTCTCTTGACATTTGCCATTTACCATGTCATTACAGTGCAGATTAGTCACTTCCAATACAAAATTAGGTGGAAGCTTCTCAATTGCATAAATGGATTTTGAAATATAGAAATTCATTTGGCAGTTGCACTGAGGTCTGAAAAATGCTACTGAAACTACTATGCTACTGCAGTTTGAGCTCATAACCAACAAAATATTTTGTGAAAATGGGTATCTCACACCTTGTTTTGAATTTTGGTATTGTGGAAAACGTAGAACTTGATTGTAATCCAAATTATAATCCAAATAATGTTAGTTGTCCTTAAATAAATGTTGCCATATTATAAGTTTCTCATGTAAAAGGACTATTTGCTTTGTAATTTTAGGTTGAATTCATTAATAAACATTACCAAATCCACAGCAAAAGCTAATTTCCAAACACATTTAGTATTCAATAACACTAGTTGAGTTTCTTTTCACTCAGAAAAATTTCAATCTTGACCCTGAGCTTGAAAAAAACAAACAAACAATAAAACTTTATCATTGCTAAGCCATGGAACTGCTATAAGCATCCACACACAAGTATTTGTGTGAACCTGGGTTTACAAAACACATGGGTGAATACCTTGGAGTATAAATTCTGGGTTGTGTAGGAAGTCAAGTTTTAATTTATAAGAAACTGCCAGATTGCCTTCTAAAGTGACTATATTATTTCTCACCAGAAAGGAAGGAGAGTTCCTATTGTTCCACATCTTAGTCAGCATATGTTGTCATTTTTTTTTTAAATTTTATCCATTCTTATATGTATGTCGTGATATCTCATTGTGGTTCTGATTTGCATTTTTATGACAGATGCTGTTGAGCATCTTTTCACGTGTTTATTTGCCATTCACATATTATTTTCAGTGAAGTGTGTTCAGATATTGTCATTTTTTAATTAGTTTTTTTATATTGAACTTTAAAAATTCTTTATAGATTCTGGATACAAGTCATTTATCAGATATATCATTTGCAAATATTTTCTCTCAGTTTATGATTTGTCTTTTCATTCTCTTACCAGTCTTTCACAGAGCAAAAAAATATTTAAGGTTGATGAAGTCCAAGATTTTTAAATTCAGTTATTTTTCTTTCACAGATGTGCTTTTGGTGTGTTATCTAAAACCCATCACCAAACTCAAGTTATGCAGATTTTCCACAATTTCTTCTAGAAATATTATAGTTTTACGTTTTAATTTAGATTTATGATTTATTCTGAGTTAACTTTTATTTAAGATGTTAAGTATGTGTCTATGTTCATTGTTTTTTTATATTCACATCTAATTTTCTCAACAATATTTGTTAAAAAGGTATCCTTTTTCCACTGAGTTAACTTTTACCCTTTTCCAAAAACCAGTTAACTATATATGTGTGGGCTCTTTATTTGGTTTCATTGATCTATGTGCCAATACCACACTGTTTATATTAATGTAGGTTTATAACAAGTCTTGAAATTAGGTAATGTATTACAATTTTGTTCCTCTTTTTTAGAATTGCCTTAGCTATTTTAGTTCTTTGCCTTTCTGTATGAATTTTGGAATTAGCTTGTTGATACCAACAGAAAAGCTTGCTGGAATTTTAATTTGGGATTGCACTGAGAATTTAGAGAGATTAGGGACAGCTGACATCTTAACAATATTGAGCTTTCTAATTTGTGCCATGGAATGTCTCCCTGTTTAGATATTCTGTGGTTTCTTTTATCTGTGTTTTATAGTTTTCTGTACAGTAGACTTACACTTAAGTATTTTATTTTTGGGGATGCTATTTTAAATGGTTATTGGTTTTTACATTTCAGATTCTAATTATTCCCCGCTAGTATATAAGAATAAAATTGACCTTTCATGTTGATCTTTATTCTGTGAACTTGCTAAACTTACATGTTAGTTATAGATTTTAGTAGCTTCTATAAGATTTTCTACGTAGACAGCCATATTACCTGCAAATAAGGACCATCTTTCCCTTCTTTTCCAATTCGTATGCCTTTTATTTATTTTTCTTGCATCTTATTCTTGCTAGGACTTCCAGCATGATGTTGATGCCTTATTTATTTATTTGATTATTTTTAGGCGAGGCAACCCTTGGTTGACCTCGCAGGTACCAAGGACCTTGTCCTCTTACAATCCCTTATTTTTTAAAATTTTTTTTACGCCTACAGCACCTGGTCTTCCTAGGTGGTCTCCTATCCAAGTACTAACCAGGACCGACCCTGCTTAGCTTCCGAGATCAGATGGGATCAGGCTTGTTCAGGGTAGCATGGCCATAGATGATGCCTTTTTTTAAAAAAAAATTTCTTATTTATTGATCTAATTCAATAACAAAATAATCCACATTCTACTGTGTCTTAAAAATACTAAAGAAGTTCGCATTCTCTTATTTTTCTGTTTCAAGATGTGTATGCACTGGTAATAAAAATAATAGGAAAAGGTCATGGAATAGAGATAATATGTGGCACTTGAAACACTGAGGATTCATAACTGCATCACTGTGATAGGTAGTGTCTTGAGCACCAGTGTGAGGAGATGAGAGAGCCACATGTGGTTGATGTAGCAACTACTCAATTCTGCTGTTGTAGCCCAAACAGCTTTAAATAATATGAGATAAATGAGTATAGCTATATTCCAACAAAACTTTATTTATGGACATGGAGATATAATTTCATGCAATTTTCATATATCATAAAATATTTTTTTGAATTTTCAAACCATTTAAAAGTGTAAACACCATTCTTAGCTCTCAGATCATACAAAAACAGGTGGCAGACCAGATTCTGCCCATAAGGCTGAGGTTTGCTGACCCGTGATCTTAGTTCTATGGAAAATCTAGAGTGGGTAGAGGGGAAAAATAAATGTTTCACAGAAAGAGATAAATCTAGGGCTAGGCCAATACCTTGCTATATATTCTTCTGAAAGAGGGCAGATCTGTGTATTTTTGTGTGTGCATATGTGTATAATATGGGTGAGTGCATATGTGTACAGGTTTAAATATGAGCAAATGTATGCATATGTAGTTATGTGTGTGTCTTTGTGCATATATGTGTATATATGTATTTTTTATGCATCTTTGTGTGTTTATGTGCAATTGAGTAAGGACTCAGGAACAAATCTTGCCTTTTTCCTGCAAGGTGTAGGAACAAATAGTTGTGTGTTGATAATTTAGAGATGTCATCTATTAGATATACCTTGGTTTCAGGATCTACTTCAAAATTATACTTTGTTACCCTATTACAATAGAATCTAGATATGTCTCTTCAATAGCATTACTCTTTTGACCAGCCAATCAGAAACTAATTGCACATAACTATTCAGACAATTACACTGAATTTAGTGGCAAAATTTAGATACCCATGCCCCAAGGCATGTCTAGTTATTTATTCCTAATCTTATTTAAAATCTCATGTTAAAATATATTGCTCTTTATGAGAGTTATGTGACTTATTTTGTGTTCTAGTTTCAATTTTGTTTTCTCTTTCAAATATATTATTTAAGTTCTTGAAGTGTTTGGAGGCATTATGGATAAAGAGCAAAAATATCAACGATAAAAAGTTTTTCCTGAATGACTATATGCAGGGGATGGTGGGGAGGGTGGAAAGGTCAGCACACATTTTCTTGCCAATTCCATATGTGAAATTCATGGGACACTCAGAAAATAGTGTGCACCTCAATCTACTCAGCTGGAAAGTTGGATTTTAAAAAATGGCGTGCAGAGAGAATATGGAAGCTATGGTGCCTGGCAATTGAAGTGGACTGTAGGAGATTCCCAACACATTACATGTCTCAAATGATGAGCACTCCAAGTAATATAACAAGGAGAAAAAGGTTATTATCAAACACTGCCTTAGTCAACAAGAGGGTTTCCTGCTGTCTGTGGACACAGAGGGATGAGAAAATATGAAGTCATGGTAAGTACTGTTTGCTCCAAAATATTTAGAAGTAATTTTATCATAAAATTTACTTCTATCCTGCAAGCTGCCAGAAACCTCTAAAAGGAAACAAAGGTTTGGGCAAGGGAACAATCTCTGGATCCATCATGTCTAAATCCTTTTCTAATGATAATTTTTATTTGACCTCTAATTATTTCATGTCTGAGGATGGCTTTTGGGGAAATTTTTTTTTGACTTTTATATAAAAAATATTTTATTCTTTTATTTCCAAGAAATATTCTGATTGCTTTTCTTCCCTTTTTTTTGAAATTATAGCATTTTATATGCTTTTTAGCAATATATAAAAAATAGAAAATCAACTTGATAAATAATATATCAAAACTTTCATCTTTCATGAGTGTTTTTCCTGCCACAAAGAGGACAGATTTGTACCTATAATTAAATATAAAAGAAAGTGCTGTCTCTCAAACATATGTATGTGTCTGTCCTCCCCAAAGACAGAAAAAGGAAGTCAGCCTTACATAAATTAAAACAAGAGTGAATATATCAATCATTATTTGTAACTCTAAGCACAGAGGACACAACAAATTACATATTATGTAGGAAAGATGGAAAATATCCTGCAGTTATGATATTGGTGAACAGTCTTTAAATGCAGAATTTATGCTGACTAGATTGTTTCTATACTAAAATTACCAGTAATATGGGTCTTCAGAATCTATGGAAAATAGATTCTGAATTGCAACTGAAGGTGGATGTTTACTTTTATTCCTATTTTAAACTAGGAGCTAATTTTGTTACAGCCCAGGTTTGAAAGCTAGATAAAATTAATATGCGCTCCTCACAATCAAATTACTCAAATACCTGTGATTCTGTATACCTTAGCAGTATATAAAGATTGCAAAACACCAAGTTTTTGGCATCTTTTAGAAGGAAAGAAGCAGAAGCTGGCAATCCATACAAAATCTACACTACATAATCAGCCCTAGATTGATCAGTCATTCGATCTCTTGAGTAAACTGTGGGTGACTTACCCCGCCTACCTCCAGATTGGGCCTCTGTAATCAGTCACTATTTCAGAAATGCACACGACACATGACTGCATCTTTGTGTCTGTCTCTTTAAATATCTCAGTTTGACTTGAAAAAGAATTTGAGATTACAACAAAAATTAAATCAATATATAAATATGTAATACTTGATCTTAGCTGAACCTAATTATGAGTTTTCTTTTTGTTTACAGATAAGGACTTTTCTTCCCTAAACTGTTAGATTTTATCATCTGTATGACATACATCTTTCATCTCTATACTATAAAAACATCCATATGGATATGCATCATTGCTTCTCAGGTGTCAAAATTTGTTGATAAATATGTAGTTTATAAGTAGTATATAAGTGGCAAATAACCAACTGTGACTATTAAACTAATATGAAATAAATATGTGTGTGTGTGTGTGTGTGTTTTAATAAATAAAGCTAACAGCCAGGTTCAAATTAGGAATGAATTAGTTCTATTTGTATAGTCATTTTGCCTAGCTATGCATATAGACAACAAGGAAAAAAAGCAAGAACCTGTTGAAAATTATAAATTACGTTTGATGTCTCAATAAATCAGTCAATATCCTTTGTACTGAAATTATCTATTTCCAACCTATGATTGTTCCCAGTTCATGTTATGCTCAGAGAGAAAGGATTTTCATCAAACAGAATAGTTTAATTTAGTTAATCATGTTTCTTTCTCAACATACCATCTGTTTTGAGTCAGGGTTAAGGTGAAGATAACTGAAACTATTCTGGCTATTTTAAGCAGAAATGAATTTAATACAAGAATTAAGTTTGGACAAACTTATTAGAAAGCCTGGAGGGCAGGCTCCAATACCACAGAAATAACCCATGAGGAGACTCTCTGGCTTTGTTATAATCAAGAATGTAGGGCACTGTCACTGCAACCATAGGGTTCAGATATGTCTTACTTTAGCTGCTGAAATCCACAGATTAGAAAACTATGTACTGTTGACTCCAGAGCTACATTACAACTATATATTGGCACGGGCAAAAATGAATGCCCTGAGCCCTCTCAATATTCATAAATTAATTCTGTGGCACTGGGATCTCTGCTAATGTTGCAGAAAAACCCAAGGCCTCTATGACTGTGATGATCAACAGAAACTGCAGACCTGTGGTCTTCACATTATCCACCCTTTCAAATACCACATGAAGGTGATGAATTGTCCCAACCTAAACCACATTCTGAGCTCCGTCTTCAAAAGAGACTTTGAAATGTAGATTTTAGCTTCTCTGCCTCAGGAGTACAGGAAGCACAGCAGAAAGAGGGTGAGTAGATACTGAGCAACAATGCAAGATAACTCCCACCGTCCATCTGTTTGTTCCCTGACCATACATGCTTCTTTTCCCGTACATAAATTTCCAAACAAAAGTAGCAGCAACAACTGATTTCCACCCTATATAGTGCAACTACTCCTTCATACAAATGAAAACATACATTGTCCATGAGAAGAAATTCAAACTTCTATTAGTCACAGAATCCTTCTCTATGTGATGTTCCTTCTCCTTCTAGTCCACTAACCTTCTCATTTACATATCCTACAAAGTTATCAAAGAGCAATATACAATGGAGGAAATCGAGTAGAAAAAAAGTAAATATGTTTATATAGAGATAACACACATAAAGAATAAGAGGCTACTCTAGCTTTTGTTCCTCCAAATGGTCATAAGATCGTATTTGGTATATATAATGTGCTTCTTTTACACTGAATTCCATGTTTCCATTGCTGTTTAAGGTTAAATGGTGGATTGGTTGAAGCAAACTTTCATTTCTGATAGGCCTAAGCCATTGGTTGTCATGCCTGTCTAACTGGAATTGTATATAAACTTTAACTTTGGGACATGGTAATATGAGGATACACCCCCAAATATCTCCGTTATTCTAGTTACATACATACTCCTCCCTGACACACATTTTAATAGCAGCCCTACGTTCCCTTAAAATTAACTTTAATCTTCATACACAACAGATGAATCTCTTTTATTCTTCTATTTTAAGGTCATAAGGAGCCCCCAGATGGCCTCATGGCACTGTCAACTTCCAGTTTAGGAACCAGTTTGTCACCTAGTGGAAGTATTACTTTCTTGGTTGGATATTACAGCCTATAAACCAGGAGAGCTCAAAATTGTGAGAAGAGTAAGGAATATTTTGCAAGAGGACTCATCATCAGATTCTAGATTATATATACTAATTTTAGGAGAAGATGCAACACCAATGAATGCCCTACATCTTACCTCTCAAGATCTATTAGATGACTCAACACAGACCTCTGCTAATGCTGCCATAGAAAAGTCCAATGTCACCATGACTGCGCTTGCCAGCAAAAACAGCAGCAACAGTGGAAGCGTAGCTCTACCTTGCCTCTGCCTACAAATCTCATGTGAGTGCATCTAAGTGTTTGAAGCCAGTTTATATCTAGACCCTAACTGAAAGGGAGTTTGGGAAATCTAACACATTAGGACAGTGGATTGGGTGTTGAGTGCCAGTCCATTCTATCTACCACACCATCTCATTTTACTACTGCAGAATTCATTTTAATTCAGGTCACGAGTTTTTCACTTTTAAAAGCCGAAAATGATGACTTGTTTTTCTGCTTGTTTTCATCCTTCTTTTCCCTCAGTTTCTTCCCTAATTATTCAATGGCCTTTATTTCTTACTTTGCACTAGAATTTAGTTTTGCTGCTGCCAGACAAGTCTCTCTGTCAGATTTGAATTTCTACCTTTGGTAATGAAGATTTTCATATCGTTATTAAGTCTGCAATGAATCACCTCAATTTATCTTACCCCCATAGCCTTGACTTACATATCCTCATTGCTCTCTGCTAATAACTATGCTTTCTCTCTTTAATAACACCCCAAGTTAAGTTTTCCCATGCCTACTCTCTAAGAGTAGGCATTTTATTTTAATGTACAACTCTTTGTGTTGCTAATTATCTTTAGCCAAAGTTTCCATATCTATTTAGTTCTAATCAGTATATATTATTATTTTTGACATTTTTGCTGTTGAAAATTTCATTTATATTAATCTCATCTCCTTCATATAAGAATATAAGTCCCCGTCTTTTTTTTTTTTTCATTCAACAAATATTTACTCAGCGCTATCATATGCATAGTTGAATCCATGGAAATAAGAAAATGTATAGCCTGGAAAATATGGAACAGTACTCTATACATAAAAGCTCTCAAAGTGATTATGATTTTACCAAAATCTATACTACCAAAATCTATATTTACCAAAATCTATATTACTATATATTACTAAAAAAGGTGCAGTTGAATCTTGGCCAGAGAGAGACTAATTATATAAATCTAACTCACATATTTACAGAGTTATACCTCACACTGCAGACTGAGACTTAAATTTAAAGAAATGAAGTGGAGCTTCAAGGGTTCAAATATTTTTTACTTTGCCATCAAAGTATTTAACATTGTAAATAGAAATAAATACTAAATAGTTAGGTATTTTAAAAAATTAGATACTAACAACATTATCATACTTTATATTTTCAGTTTCATTGTTTAGTTATTTTTGATTCATGGATTATTCCACAAAGAAAAAATTTAAAGATTTTTTTTAAAGAACATTTAGTCAGTAATTGATTCTTTTATTTCTCCTTCTTTCTTAGTAGGCTTCAGGAAGTCAAATTCCTTCATAAAAGGGACAGAAAAACACATAATATTGCCTCTTCCCTAACACTGCTTCCAAAATACCTAGTAATATTTATTCCCAAATAATTTGAATAAAGATTATTTTTGCAAATAACTGTTTTCTTTATGTCTTGGTTGGCGTTTGGGGCCAATTCACTCTAAGAATTTGAGATAGAAACCATTAGTGGTGTATATAATAAAAAATATCATTATGACATATAATATTATATCTGTATATATAGATATATGGCTATACACATATGCAGATATATCTACAAGTTTACATAGCCACACACATATATTAATTAAAATTTGTAGTTCATTTGGAGAAAATGCTTTAGAATATACTAGTTGATTCTTTAATTGCTGCCCACATCTATCCAGTTCTTAAAAAGAGAAATTGCCAGTAACTCCTTTCTTTCAGAAGTTAAATAATTACATGCCTATTAAATTGATTTTTCTTACTTCTCAGTCATATTAATTGACTTATCTTCTTTAGATTGTAAGAAAATTTATTTTAACTTCTGCAAGGAAACCCATTTAGCCTATAGCTAAATACTGGTTATGTTTTAGGAAAAGTAGAATAGTAGCTGTAGATTTTCAAACTTACTTTAAAATATTTTAGGTCATAATAAGTATTCAAGTTCAATCTCATTAGAAATCCTAAAACAAAATCGGGATTGTATTAGCATATTCACACATAAATCAATTAACAACATAGAACTGTAGACCCATACCTTTATGTCTCTGCTATTGGCAATTACTAATACAGGTAACAGGGTATAATTGGACCATTTCGTAGTGTGAAGTGGTGATGCCTTCTTTTTTAGTTCCTTGTACCTGTAAATCATAGCAGGTAACACGTCTTAAAAAATGAGGTGACAGGACTGACGCACGCATTCACACACACTTGGTGTAAGTCTTCACACTACGTTCTATCGAGTGCTGTAATATTTGTCAATTAATATTACTTATACTTAAAGCCTTAAATATATTTCATTTCTTCAAAATTACTTGGAAGAGTTTAGAGCCACAGACAAGACTCAGTTCTTAAGAGTCTTGCTCCATCCTTGGGTTTAAAAACTAGTTTCAGATAGGCTCACATAACTTAGTAGATGGAGGAGGAACAGGTCACTTATGAGAACTTTTCTCACCTCTAAGCTTCCCTTCAGTTCCAGAGGTTCTGGTTTTCACCTTGGAATCATGTGCTTTCCTGCAGATCTTGCTAGTAGCCTGTTCTGATTCTTGAGCAATGTGATCAAACTGTTGCTTAGTCTCACAAGGAGATGAACAAATTATGATTCATTTGCACATCCTCATAAAATGGATTAAGTCTGGTAAAAACCCTTTATCTTCTTGAGTTTCAGGGTATTTCTTGATACACTGAGCATTAATCATCTACACTAGCATTGCATGATTCATTGGTAAAAATGCAGCTCCTGGACCTTTCCTACAGACCTACGTATCAGAACTTTTGGCAGGGGAACTTGGTGATCCTTTCATAATCCTCAATCCAATAATTGCTCACAGAAAAATGAGAGGTGGTTAATGTTTCCATAAAAAAAGTGCTTTTAGATAGTGGGTGGAGATTAGCTTGAAGTTGCAGAGTTTGCTAATCAAACTCTCTTGGCTTTGGGCTCTTGGCCCAACTAATGTTTATCATTAATGACACAGTGCTTTTTTGGTTTCTCCATTCCAGGGTGCATGGAGTAGCAGGGATCACTCATACTCGGGAGCTTCAATGGGCAAGTCCTACTGTAACACAGACCCCAATATCTGATAGTTGAGCAACATTACTGAATTAAAATTAGAGTCATACAAATGATAAATAAAAGCCTGATGAGTCATGTTTGCAAAGAAAATAGAGGCCAAAATAAAGAATGGATTAGAAAGAATAGTGACTATAGTAAATGGTGGAATTGGGACCTACAACATTTTTAATAGGTGATCACGACATGGAGATGAATTTAACAGGACTTAATTTTAAGAACACGTCAAAGTCATGTTGAAAAATCACTGGAGAATATAATTTGTACTTGTTTAGATAGAGAATAGAATGAACTAAATGTATTTAAATGAGAAAAAAAGATAATGCTACTTCCCCAAAGGAAACAATTTTCTCTCTCCTTATTTACAGATAAAGATTCAATTAATGATGGAATTTTGGTTCTTATAAGATGACAGAATGGCAACTATCAATTTTTTAAAATGCATAGATACTTTAATATCTTTATTAATTAGATAACTAAAAATAGTCAACATATTGATTTATAGGAAAGAATAAAGTATAAATGAATTTCTGTTAGGTAGATAAATTGCTAAGTATAGGTATCACTTTGAGACATTTATGCCCTGAAAATAGAATTAAAATGGCATTTTATTTTAATGCTGTGGTAATTAATGCTAAGTTATGATGATAAAAGTACAAATAGCAATGAATAGCAAATGAGCTAATACAATAAATAGCAAATGAATCAGTCCTCACAGAGAACTTATCAGATTGATAAAGTTATAATTTTCTTTAGTTGCTTTAAGATATTCTTTGAATTTTACTATAGGCTATATAACCTTCGAGGTAGGTATACAGTATAACTGTTATTTCTTTGGAAGGGCTTATGCTTTGTACTATATTTCTGAGACACACATTCTTAGTCTAGTCAGCATCCATCTTACTCTTTGAGTGGTTTTTTTGTTCTACCTGAATCTACCTCGTCAATTCTCAGTCTTTAAGAATACACAGGATAAATAATAAGAGTTATTATTAATCAGTTCACAGGATTAAAAAGAACATTATGCTACATTCATTTTCATAGCCAGTTCTATATTTTGCCTCCTTGATTTTAAAATTATGCTTGCCTTTATTTATACCTACACAGATCATATTATTTTCTTCTTACTTTATTTTCTTATTATGTGAATTATTTCTAATATGATTTATTTTTTATATGAAAAACATTTTCTTCAAAGATTCTATTTGTTAAAATTACATTTTTCTTCTTAGATTGTCACCTAGTTTTCATTCATTTATTTTTCATGTAGCATTTACTGACCCTGTAGGTACCATGTATATGTCAGGTCAGTGCTAAGAACTAGACAAAATTGTCTAGGTTCATAATTCCTCAACATTTACTCAGTTCTTCTTTCTACTCAGATACAACCTGAGATATTGATGCTTTGCTCTAGACTAAAAAATGTGGCATTTAATCTAAAGCATATCATAAATAATATCTTTATGGAAATAGAAGTCCTATTGGTTGCCCTTTTTTTTTTTTCTGCAGAACTTTTGCCCATTTGCTTCATCTGACATTTTCAGATTGGTTTTGATGCATTTCCTTTCTACCAGCCAATTATGTGTTTGAGTCACGGAAAATTTCTTAGGCTCTAATCAAGTACACACCACATACTCTGACGAGGTACCTGAGAGAGCCCCCTTCTTTAATCACGACCCTTCACAAAGGGCTCTATCACTCTGAGAGCTACGCGCACTTGTTTTTTCCTATTATATTAGGAAGGACCAGGTTAGGACCAACTTGAGGAATCAATGAGCAATGAACTTTCTCCTCACTTGAGGGCCAGAGAGGAGAAAGTGAAAGGATGAGGAGGGGTACAACCTCTCCTGTTACCTATGATCAGAGTTCATAAAGTTACCAGGCAGAGACTAGAAATCATGCCCTTCAGGGTGCTGAGATCCGCTAGAATAACTAATTGAAACCACATGCTCAAACCAACAGGATTGGCAGGGACTAAGAGCTAATGTGAAACTTTAAAAGAACTGGAAGGTGGAGAAACTGGGAAAGCCAATAGTGAGAAATAGTGGGACAGAAAAGTGGGAGGCAGTGTAAAGAAATTCTGGTGCCCCAAACTGAATTGCCTTCATTCATAGTCCCTCTTTTGCCTTGCTAGAGTGGGCTGGGCTTATTGAAAGACTAGTTTTTTAAGGGCCATAACCATTTGGCAAATTTCATTGGGGTCCCTTACACACCTTTAAACATCTCATGTTCTGCTATTAGTTATTGATTAATAACATTGGTTCCATTGTCTCCTTTTCTAATCTATTTCTTGACTGCAAAGAATTTGAGTATGCAATTAAGAAGAAAAGCCCTAGCCAATAAAGGCATGTATTGATTTAGTATATTTCAAAATGGTGATTTCCATCCTCTTTCTGCATTAACAGAGCATTTTGTTATAGTTATGTGAGTGGGAAGAACAAAATTGCAAAAAGCTCCAAATTGGTAAGACATTTCCACTTTTATTATCAGCATTTCATTAAAGGAAAACTTTAAATGCCTGCTCCTTTTTGAATAATTCATATTCGTTTTGTATTATTAAATTTTGCTTCTCAGATTGATCTTCATTCACAAAAGCAAATTTAGGTAATGGCTTGGTTGGTGATATATAGTAATTTCAAACCACTTTTCATGAGACTTTAAAAAGAGTTTACCGACTTCCCTTTCAAAATATATTTCTCCATGTATAGACTATGTTGACATTAAATGAACATGATAGGGCAGTCTTTCATGTAATATAGTAGTACTAGACAAAACAATGTTTTATATAATTAGTGCTATATATTAACAACTGCTTCTCATGATGTATTTTTTCATTATTAGTGTCACTGCAAGAGTAGTTTAGACAAGGCTAAAAATCCACAAGATGACATCAGTTAATACAATGAAGACAGCTGAAAATGTAGAGCATTCATTCAGGAGACAATGTATTGTAATGGAGATTTCCGTTTCGCTCTCAGCAGAGAGCAGCCACTGTCTTTTGTGTTTAGATAGACATATGGATATATGAAAAATTATAGAATAGGATAGAGTACATGGTAATCTAATGAGTGTTCTGACCGAATGTTCTAACCTATGAAATTATCAGTCCATAACTACATGTTCAGAACTTATGAGCAACATTATCCTGCGTTATAGCAGTAAGTACATTAAAGGAAATAGCTGGAAGAATAAAATTAAGAAAAGAAGACTTTTACTTAAAAAGCTTCTTTTCAGGAATAGTAGGAGTTTTTCCCCTAGCTACCTTAATTTCATAGTAGCTACAAGAACCCAGAGAATGGTTCTAAAAGTAACTAAAAGTCTCTTAAGAGGTACTCACTTTTTGAAGCTATTGCTGAGATTCATGTTAAATGAAACGTGTGCAAAGAAAATGTGTAGAGAATAATTTTAATAATTTCGGCTACTTGCTCTGATTTAGACCCTTTAGAGTTCTTTTTACTCTCCCAAAGTTCACATTAATGAAATGTTAAATATCAAAATAAGAAACATTTACAGGAACATGTATTCACTGAATGTATCCTTCTCTCCTATTAAGAAAAGCATTAAGTTCTAGTATATACTGTAATAGTAAATATTCCTCTTAGCTTTTAGGTAGAATAGTTCAGGTAAATTAGAAGTCTACTTATTTTTTATGGGTGTATAGGAAAGTGTCACACCATTGTCCATTGGACAATATAGAGAACATTAGTTACTCAATGGTGTTTGCATTCTTCAGCATACTTATGAATATGTAATTGTGCTGCATCACACTCACAAATTTTTTATTAGAGGATGATCTGTCCAGCTTAGCTGGACAGCAGGAAATGTTATCAAAAATACATGAATGTAAACTTAATGGGTAGAAATTATGTAAATTAAGTCAGTATCATTTTACAAATATTCTTTAATCCTTTTGATCCTCTATTAACTCAAACCACAGATAAGTGGAATTTATCTAATACTTTAGAATAACTGTATACATGACTAACAACAAAGATGGAATATTTTTTCCATACCTGAATACCAGGTTTGGAAACCTATACTGCTCCAACTACTGTATAAGTATTTACCTACGAACAACACACTTTCTAGTCTCTCTTTTGCACATTTACTTTTGAGCTTTTCTATTCTTTTAGTTATGCATTGACTCATTCAATTAGCAGGTATATTTTTGAAACCCATGTGCCAGGCTTAGAATGAGAGTGTCAGACAGGTCTGTTTCTCATTGGAACTGCCATTTGGTAGGACGAGGCAGGAGAAACAGAATAAGTAATTTTAGAGAGCCATAATGCTAAGGAGAGAACAAGACATAGAAAAGGCAAATACGGCATGATCTCACTTATATGTGAAATCAAAAAAGTCTAATTCATAGACACAAGAGTGGAACAATGGTTAGTTAGCAGGGAGGTGGGGGAAATGAGATGTAGGTCAAAGTTGCAATTACGTAGGCAGATAAATTTGAGAGATATAATTCGCAGTTAATAAAACTGTACTATATACTGGAAATCTGCTAAGAGACTAGATCTCAGGTGCTCTCATCACACACACAGACACACATACACATAAGTAGTAACTATGTAAGGAGATGGAAATGTTAATTAGCTTAACTGTAGTAATTATTTCACCATATATATGTATGTTGAATACTTTAAATATATATGCTTTTTGTTTCAAAATCAGTAAGGCATAAATGATTGACACAAAATTTTTTGAGAATAGACTGATGACATATTGAGGATAAAAGAGAAAATTAGATAAATCTATAAATCCTGAAATAATGGACTCATTGTGAGAGAAGAATAATTTTTACTATATTTACTCTTATGTTTAATTATGAAATAAATCTCTCAAAATTGTTCCAATAAAAGCTTAGTGTGGAACGCATAAAAAAAAGATAAATTTATGTGGTAGAAAATGTTTGGGGGAAGGGGTACAATGGGATTTTCTTCAGATAAAATAGTAAGGAAGGTGCTTCTTAAGAGATGACTTTAGAGCTGAGAACTAAATGATGAGAAAAGTCTGACTATGAAAAGGTCCAGAGAAAAGATTTCTGAGCAGAGGGAACAGCAAGTACAAAGGCATAAGACAGCAATAAGTAGGGTCCATTCGAGAAGTAAAACAGGTCAATGAAGCTGGAGCCAAGAGTGCTAAGGCGAAGGAGGTATAAAAAGGGAATAGAGGAAGGCCCGTGACAGACCACCTGCAGTTGTGGGCCGTGGTGGAAGTATAGATTCTATTTTAAAACAGTGGGAAAATATTATATAGTTATAAGCAAGAGAGTGAAATGGTCTGAATTATCAGGGTTTCTATTTTGTTAATGAAATGTGGGGCTGAGTTGGGGAGGAATGTAGATGATTTGAGGAGAGAGTAACAGAAGCAAAACGACAATTTGGAAATGTAGAAAATGAACCTGCTCAGGCAATTCTGAGTTCTAGTTGAAATTTATACGTACAGGATCAAATCACTGTCATTTCATGGAGCCTATGATTTAGATTGTAAAGAATAATTGTCTTTATCCTTCTGCTGCCTCTTATTTTCTGTAGCAATTAGTATACTAGTTTATATTAAAATATTTTAATGTATTCAACTATTTCTCCCCAATTTTTACAAATTCCTTGAAGACACACATAGGTGTCTTATATTTCATCATATTCTTTGCTGCTCCTAAAACATACCTTTTAAAATAGCAGGCACTCAATAACTAGTTTTGAAACCAACTCATTCATAGTCCAACTGACCTAGGCTCTGTATATAACATGTTACATCTTAGAAGTGAATGAGATCAGCGCCAAAATACAAATTTCTTTCAGTGACACCTGCAGTAATTTCCTAAAGAAACTGATAAATGTGGATGCACAGATTGGAGTGCTGGTTTTCAACTAAGTATTTGTCATTACACTTTTAAATAAATCCATAGTAAATTGATTCCAGGAGGACATTCCTCCTCAATAAACGCCAGCTTAATAACATATGTTTTGTGTTCAAACTGGAAGCTTTAAAACTCCATCTATATTCTTCAAATAGACACTCACTTTACTTTAGATTTTTAATCTGACCAATTTCTGGACAGAAGGGATGTTAACTAATAGAAGCTCAAAGAACATGAGTAACACCTGCAGATTCTTTAATTCCTATTTTAACGTCAACACGTTTTTTCCTCTCCCAAATTTCACTAGAAGAAGGAGAAAAAAGGAGCGGCAGGTTGTCTTCGTGTTTGAAGGTAATCGTGGTTTCCTTCAATTCTCAGCCATTATTGATACAATGTTGCTCTTTCTAAGGGTGCAGTAAACCATTTTCCTGGACAGTATTTTAGTGAAACTTGGTATGATATCAGAAGAGCATCATTGAAAAAGGAACAGAAAGGGACCCTGTTAAGTTATTTGAATGCGTCACCCCTACTGAATGTTGAAAGATTCCATTATGTCTAGTATAGACCAATTAGTCTGAAAAAGTACAAATTGAAAATGTTAAGTGTTTTTTTCCTTCTACATATATAAAGGTTTTGTATTTTGCAGCTGACCTTTCTGTTAAAGTGTTTTCTCCTATGTAAACTGGTGTTCTCTATCAATTTAAATCCCCTATTTCTGATTATATCACTAGCACAGAAATAATAATTTTCCTTCATCTGAGAAGCATTAATTTATATATATTTTTACTAACATTACATCCATCCTTTTTTCTCTTCAAATTGTCTAGGCTGCATATTTAGTTGCCATGCATCCTTACATTCTATTTCCTTTCTCTCTGTTTGTCATCTTCTTTGTTTACTGATTGGGTTATACAGCTGCACCTATTAGCATTTTGGGCCCAATTATGGCTTTAATTTCATAATACTCTGTTGCTTTTGCAGGAAAATAAAATCACTGGCTTCTGGTATCACATTAGTACTTGTGTGGCATGCTTCTTCCCAATGATTTCACATCTGCCATTTTTGTAAAGCACAAACACATTCCTGGCACAGCACAATTTTTTCCTACACACCCTAATCCCCCCACATTATTGTAGATGGATAGCAAGAGGAATGAAAAGGAAAGTTAAGTTAATGGAAGATCTGAAAACAGCATCCCAACTCTCATACAGTCATACATGGAGTAATGGTCAAGAGAGTGGGCTCTGGGAGATGACAGACCTAAACCTAACCTCTGCCTCTTAATTTTTCAGCAACTTTTGAAATTGACTATACTTTTAAGATATCAGTTTGATTATTTATAAAATATCTGTCCACTGAGCATAATTTAATATTGAGCTCTGTCCAAAGGCATGTGATATCTCCCACGCGTCTGCTGTCTGTTTACCTCCCCAGGTTCACCTCTCCTGCCCTCTTCCTTATGTTCCATGATCCTTAACTTTTTGAAGAGCCTGGTATACACAGTGCTGTTTGATACTTTCACGCATTACTTTATCCATTTTTTTTCTGCCTAGTTTCTCCTTCCATCTTTGTCCATGTCTTACTTTTCCCTTAAAACTAAAGTCAGACATCCCACATGCTTAAAAACACCTTTCTTCGCTGATGCCTTTCTAGACAGGCTAACTGTCCTTTCATGTTCCTATTACATCCAATGTCTCTCTCTCTAATTGCACTTAACAGATAGTATGGGAAGTCTATGATTATCTGTCTGTCTCTCCCCCTGGAACACAAGCTCCTAGAGATCACAGACCAAATTCTACTATCTTTGTATACCTAGTGTCAAGCTTAAAGTGACCTCTACCACTTTTGCTGACATTAGCAAAATTCATAGAAATCCATCTCCCACTGAGTAGCAGATTATTATCAAGTCCTTCAGAGATATCCTAAGTATTTTTACCTTTTACAGTGAAGAGTAACTATACACCCCCATCCACTTGAGAGGGAAATCTATATGCCCTACAATGAGATATTCTGAAGGAACTAGTGGAGAAAGTATTAAAGGATGTGGATAGCTGCCCTTTCTGCCTGGAACGTACACTCCTACACCCCAACCACCACTTAGCTCATACTTTCAACTCAATTCAAAACCTACTTACTTTGTCTTCTCTTTTGCCATCCCTGATTAGCTACTCCTTGCTCTGTATTTCCAAGATGTGTGGTTCATGCCTCTATTTTAGCCTTTACCACATTGCATTGCAATGATCTGTATGCATCTATCTCCTCCTACTCGGTGTATGTTTGCTAAGAGCAGAGGGGGCATGTATTTCTCATTTGTACTTTGCAACTGTTACCATGCCTGGCACATCATAAGACCTCAGTAAATATTGAATAAATGATCCAAGTCAGCCCCCTGCTGTGTTTAGATGAGGTGTTTCAATATTACCTGCTGGTCAGGAGGAGTAAGAGTGTATGAAAACGTATTTTAAAGAGCAAATAAATGACAAGCTCTTCACTATGCTGTTTTCAGTGCCTACTTAAATGTCAAAGAGTGAATCAAGTTCACAACATTCCTGAGAATTTAAGGCAGAAAAAAAATGCTGCGTATGCCAGGACTCCTATTTTTCCTAATCTGAATATTTCTTTTGTGCAGTAAGAGACTCCACTGATCTGGGTATAAGACAATTTTCTGAGTACACTGGACCCTCCAGCTGCTGGTAGTGATTCTCTTATATAAGACTGTGGTGCCTGCTTTCAGGTTCTTCCTGTTCTCACTTGCATTTTTTTTTAAAGTAGAATTCACCTGAAGCCAGTTTTCACACTGCTGAGCTAATTTCTATGCAAAAGTGAATGATGTCTCACATTAAATATTCCTTAGAGCATGAAGTCGACTTTGAATGTATAATTTTAAGCAGCTCAAGTAGTATTCACTAAAGGCTTGACACAACAATAAAGATCACAAAAAATGTAGGTGAGAAGGGAAACGATAGGCACGCTAAGGCTTTTCCCATCACCTCAGTACAGTCATATCCTCATTTATCCTTTTTTTTTTTTTAACAGGGGGTTCAATCTTTATTTTTAAAAACTGGGTCAGATCTCTTAGGAAAAGCTAAACCTTTGTACAACAATTACAGATACTGAAAATCATTAACTCTTTAAGGAAGGCCACCAGGAAGATGATGTTGCAAAGGGGCAATAATATAGTTTACTAAATAGTATCTTAATCATCTGACATATGAACGAGAGTTTTTAAAAACAAGGGTTTAAGTTTCAGAGTGACCATCTCATGATATATGCTAAGTTTACACATTTAATTCTTAAGCAGATATGTTAGTGAAGAGACGCATTTCACACAGTGGTCTCTCAGGGTCTGTGAAGTTCATGAGTGAGTAATTTTAAATATGTAGAATTGGAGGAAATTCCACATTTGATGGCATAAAAGGGTTAGACATCCTCTACCCAGGACAATTTTGGATTTAATTCAGGCAAAGACATCATTTATTTAAAAATAATTTGAGGCTGTTGACCTTTTGTTAAGCATATTCACTGAAAAGAAGAGTGTGCATTTGGCTAATTTCACATGCTGTGAGTTATGTAAATGCATACTGGAATGCAAAGGAATCCATAAATACTTTTAATTCATATGTAGTGCAATATATACATATAGATTGTCCTTTGTATCTGAAGGTGAAGCTGCCTTTATTGTCTCTGCTATTTTCTGTGTGTTCAGATCTGGCTGTTTGATTGGCAATTCCTACTGTGTACAGTCTGCATATGTGTCAACTAACAACTGCAACCATTGCCTTGAGGGCTTGATTGCTGGGTTGTTCAATATTTATTAAGCACCCAAGAAGTGCTAGGTGCTGCATTGAACAGTGTAAGACTGCTGCTGTCCTCTAGAAATTTTATTCCAAGGTGACTAGTGGAGCATATAAGGTTTTTATCTTTTTATGCAAGTTGACTGAAACTATGCAATTAGAAAAGGGAACACTTCACCTGATGTTATTCATTAGTAATATGTAAGGTAGGTGGCTAATGTCTTTTCCATTCACTTGGAAATGTTCAGGTTAGAAGGCCATGTCTGAATAAACCCTAGATGTGAAGACTAAGGAAGGATAATGTGAAAATGTGATATCACTAGGGCAGAACAGGATGTAAAAACAACTCTGGGTCAGTAGAATTTGTTTAAAGAAAATGGAGAGAAACGAATTCAGTAATATTTTCAAGATTTGGTCATAGTAAGCTTTTGGGTCAAATTGAGTAACCCCATCTTTGGCCATAGCTTACACTGTATTCTGATGTAGTTTCTCCACATTATAATCATAATATTTGTTGATAATGACATTATATAAGAAAATAATGAAAACTAGTAGACTCAAATGACAATATTTAAGTTTGGGTACACTCTGTCATATTTCTAAAAGTATTTAACATCAATCATAGAGTTTCCTCTTAGTTATAATGCATGTATGTATGTATTATGTGCCACTGAATCAGCTCCAACTCCTGGCAACCCTATGAATGAGTGATGTCCAAAATGTCTTGTCCTCAGCAGCCTGTCTAGCCCCTATGCTTAGTGACAGTAAGATTTTAAAATAGTGTGAAATCGGGAACTAATGAATAGTATAGGGGTTTAAGAAATTGGTTGCTGTCTTATGTAGTGCTATTTCTATAAGTGTTAACCCAAGCATATCATTGTTAAAAACAATAAATTATTCCAATGTGTAAATAAAATCATTATAATCTTAAATATACTTCTTTAACAGAACCTGAAAGCTTTTACCCTCAACTGAGTTATTTACAAGTAAAATAGCCAATATATTAAAGTGTGTTTATAGAAAATATAGTGAAAGATTTTGTGTATATTAGAAATATAATAATGTGTTGCATTTTTATTGCAGTTAAATAAAAAAGCATATTTAAGTTTAAAGTTTAGGAATTTTTGTTTTGATATGTTTCAAATGACAAAGATGTCATCTAATATAATCAAAATAACTCTTATTTTTACATTCAAGCAATTTTAAAGCATTTAGTTCAAAATACCCTTAATAAGATTTGATAAAGAGAGTGCTAATGCAATGTCTTTTCTTTAGTCGTAATTATAACAAAGTGAACGTTACACAAAGAAGAATTGGTCAGGACATAAGTAATAATGTAGTACTGACAGACTGCTCTCTTTTTTAATAATTTAAATTTTCTGGGATTTAAGTAGAGAAATGTAAGAATGCTAACACCCACTTGCTGCTACTCATCTAATAGCTTCTTATCTAATGGGAGGGATATGCATTAAATCTTTTGACTGACTTAAATATTACCCACATTTTAATATAATTATATGGTCATAACTTATCTTGTAAGTATGTGGGCAAAGTTAAGAAAAAGTCAACTGTAGGTTTGCAGAAAACTCAGAAACCCATCAGAGCTTTGATATATAAGTTGGACAGTTCCAAAGGTAAAACTGAAGGAAGTGAGAGTGGCAGGAGGAAAAGAGGGTGATTTGAGGGAGTGTGAATCAGCAGAGGAGCAGAAGATGGTATGGAGAAGCTGATAAAAAGTAGCGTATTAAAAATGTGAATAGAGAATGAAATCTTATCACTTAAAATGTTTTTCCTTCAGATATACATGGGTTCTGAGTCTATGTGAATAATATATTATTGTTCTCAGGTATGACTTTTTGTTTTTTGCCTCTTTATAGTTATGTTTCTTTTTAGTTAATAATCGTGAATGCAAGTCAATCAATTCAGAGAGACCTGAAGAATATCTACATTAGAATTCTATTGGCAGAGAATAATGAATTTTTTCTCTCTCCTTTTCTTTCTTATATCAATCAAAGATTTAATCGAAATGCTATACATTTACTGAAACAACCAAAAAAGTTTATGGACCCTGACTCCAGTAATCACTGTAAACATTATCTCTATTAAGACTGTCTATTGGCTATGAAGAAATAGATTATATGAAGTTATCAAAAATACATGGGCAATAAATGAAGGAACCAGAGCTAGAACTCAGGAACCCAGGTCTTTTAATTATTAGTGTGGAGAGCATTTTGCTGTCATTCAGCCTTCCTTTGAATTGAGTTCTTTAAAAATAGGAATGCTTGCCTAGAAATGTTTATTATTGGATCTTACCCAATAAAGTGAAACATACTGAATTCAAGATTCAATAATTTTGTTTTGTATTTACCTTTTGATCGAGAAGGAAAAAGTAGAGCTACTAAAGTTTGAATCTCCACAATCCCTTTTATTTTTATTACCAATTTTATTATTAGCTTAATGTGTTTTAAATTGGTCACTCCATTAAGACCACATACATGGAAAAGCTGAAAAAAAAAGTGGAGGAAAGAGTTACTTATTTGAATCATTCCAAATATCCATCTGTTTGCATCATGAAGATGAGTGTTTTTCAACTGTGGTCAGCAGAGCTGTGAGATTGCTGGATACCCTTTAGTACCAGCCAGAGTGTAAGGCTGGTAGGTAGGTAAATGAGGGTAGGTAAATGGATGAGAGGGTGGGGTTTGGCTCATTCCCCAATTCCACAAGAGTAACCTGACTTTGATTTGTTTAATACAGTTGGTCCTCCTGGTCAAGAGTAGCAGGACTAAACAAATTGGTACAAAGTATTTAGATAAAGTTTTGCAAGTTTCTATGTATCTGAAATTGAACCAATATATAACATACTATAGGTAGGAGTAAAACATAGTTAAGGTTTTCATGTGTTCTTTTTTGCAGATGAGAACACAGTGGCACTGAGAAATAAAGTCTCATGAAGAGTCAGAGGCCCAGCCAAATGCAATTTTCAAGGCCAGGAATTTCTTGTTCAATGCTCTATCCACTGGACAACACTACCTCTTTGCTTTCACGGTTGTTTATATTTTAGTTTAAAAGCAGTTTTCATTAATGCCTCCTAAATGATTGAAATATAGTTTTAAAAACCTGAATTGTTACTACTGCATTGTTACCTTTGTCTTTATTAGTAAAACAATCTTTTTTGTGTTTACTCTGTTAAGTGCTAATGTAAATAACAGCTTTTATTTAGCATATTTTTGCTGACTGTTTTTACACTTTTTTGCTACCTCTAGCCTAACCATATTTGTCTCATTCTTTTGCAAATCTTCAAATTCTAAATTAAATGAAGCTAGAATCTATTCTAAAAGAAATGGTTCATTTAATGTTCCTGTTTTTTCAATTCTAATTTAAAGCCATCAACTTCAACTCCTGTGCACTTATACTTTCTCGAATTTCATCTCCGTAGCACAAGTCGTACTGCAGCTCACAGGAGCAATTTTAGTATAATTAATATTTCAATTGTTTGCTGAGAGACTACGTGTAATCTCTTTAGACACTAATCAGTTTAACTTCTACGTAACCTCAAAGAAAAAAGGTCATCTTTATAATCTCAGATCAGATAAAGAATAGTTTATTTTTATTCCTGATATGATCATTTACATATTTTTTCTCTAGCACTTCCTGTTACTTGTTTTAAAATTACAATTCCAGTGTAATAAACTGTATTATAAGAAAAGTCACTATCTCCTCAAGGCTTTCGTTTCTTTAAAGGAAGGCATATTAGAAAAATACTCCTCGCCGCCTTTGTAGTATAGGGTTCACAGAGGAAGTAAAGGGGACTTCCATCTTACCAACTCTCTCCATCTGGGTGATGAAGGATGAGTTCCCACCCCTTTCAACCTAAAGCTGTTACATAGATCAAGTTACTACTGGAGTGGAGGCATTTTTCAGGTGATTCTGCTCACTCAGTGATCCCACAAAAGTAAGTATACAATTGTGAACACCCAATTTATGCCCTTCCAATTTGGTGTCCACCATAAACTTTGGTGTCCACTCAGTTCCAGAATAACTGAAAGGTAGATGTGTCAGTTCCTGAACATATGACTACCTCATTTTCTGGAAAAACATAAACAAAAAGCTACCAGATTCTTAACTTGACGTAATAGCTACAAAGAGCAAAGGTGAACCAAAGTTAAAGTAAAAAAAAGTGATGGTTTTCTTATTTCATCAGAAACATCACACAGGAACCACTGTAGGTCTGACTTCTTAGCTCCCCTCAGAGCCCACTATCTTGGATCACACAGAGCATATCTCACAGGACGGAGGCCTTCTCCCATCTTCTCCTTAAGCCAGCCATACTAACATCAAGGTTTTCTGTCAGTGCACACTTCCATTAAGGACAGGACATCGTCCCATCCCTAATCAGAATATCTCTGATTATTGGCATTCCTCTTCTTCTTCGGCACCTGTCATTTATTTATTTACTCACAAGAACAGTTAAAAACAAGAGAAACAGATGTTGTTGAGCTCATCAAAGTGTATACTTTTCTTCAGTTGAATCTCACCTAGCTTCAAATGAGAACAAGATGTTCTTTCTGTTATGGATGTTCTTCTACTGCTAATTTCTAATTCCTATGATTTTCCCAGGTCTCAGTTCAATGGTATTAAAAGACATAAAATCCCTAGTAAGTGATATTTATATGAGGGCAAGACCCTTCTTTCATGAAGGAAAAGATCCTTTAGGAATGTATACTTACTCCTTAATAGCAATTCAGACTTCTCTAGAAATAAAAATAATAATAGAAACAGAATTGTATAGCAGAAAAAAATCAGTAATTTGCAAACTATTTTTCCCCATGAACCCCATTTTCTAACAACTGTTATATAGTGTAATTTGATGGGTACTATCAACCTTTAGTTTTCTTTCCTACTGGTCTCACAGTTTCTCATATAGGCATTCTGATCTTCCTATTATTTGCAGGTTTGATAGCCAGAAGAGATGCATTATCTCCAAAACATGCACATTTTAGAGGAAGCACCCTAGGGTGCTCTTTCTTATTGTTTAATTTAGTGACATCACAGGAATTCAAATCTAATAATCTAAAAAATACTAGGAATAACTAAAATAGAATATTCAAGAACTAATAGCAATTGTTTATTAAATACTATGTACAGATTCTCGATTAGATTCATTCATTTAACAAATATATATGGAAAACATACCATTCTCTAGGTATTGTTATAAACTCGGGATATAACATTGAGCAAAGCACACAATTCCCTATTAGCATGGTTTGATAGGCAGCCTCTACTATGACTCCCCCGTCCCCCACCAGTGATCCCTACTTCTTGGTATTCACCTCCTTGTGTAAAATAAAACTTGTCCAGTGAATGTGGGCTGGACCTAGTGGTTTACTTTTAATAGAATATGGCAAAGTGTCACTTCAGACATTAGGTGCAAATAATGTGGCTTCCATATTGAAATTCTCTTTCTTTTGCTTGTCCTCTCTGAAGAAAGCCAGCTGCTATGTTGTAAGATGCTTTTTGAAAAGGTATATTTGGCAAAACTAAGGGAGGCCTTCGCCAATGGCCAGCGAAGAACTGAGGCCTTCGGTCTAGCAGTCCACGAGCAACTGGATTCCACTAACAACTGCATGAGTGAACTTGGAAATGCATTCTTCTTTAAGCAGACACCTTTATATAAGGCACAACCACAGCTGTAAGTTTGACTGAAATCTCAGGGGAGACTTTGAACCATGGGCACCTACCTAAACTATGCCAGGAATCCTGATCCACAAAAAGTGTGACAAAATAAATGTTCATTGTTTTAAGCCACTATGTTTTGAGTTAATTTGATATGGTATGCAATAGCAGATAATTGAAGAAGAGACACAGGTAAAAAAGAGAGATAGGTAGTACAGAAAGAGGGAATAGCAAGGTCACAAAAAGAGTCACTCAGATAATAACATTTAAGCAAACCTGAAGGAAGTGAGAAGGTAAACTATGAGGATATCTAGGGAAAGAAGTTTCTAGGAAAATGAAAAGAACAAGATCAAATGCCCTGAGGCAGAATTAATTCTGTAAAGAATACAAGAATGCCAGTGTGGCACAACAGGAAATAGTGAGAGAAATGAGATCATAAATATAAGGAGAAGCCTTATGTATATGTCTGTCTGTCTTTCTGTCTGCCTATTTGTAATTCATTTATTTTTTTTTTTTCTGGAAGGAAGGTAGGCAGAAATCTCAGTGCTTGTATTTTATTGTGAAGACTTTGGATTTTTATAGAAGCAAAATTGGAAATATTTTTATGGTTTTAGTAAAGATTATACCAGATGGGGAAGCCAAACAGAAGCCTAGTTAGCAAAGAGATGCAATGCATATTGAATATAGTTTAATTAACTCCTTAGGATAACCCTGAGAAGCAGATATCACCAACCATACTTTAATTATAAGGAAACAATTCAGAATAGACAAGTGTCTTACCCAAGGTCATGCAGCTCATTAAACGGAGAATCAGAATTTGAACTCATGTTCTTCTGTTTCCAAACTGGAATCTTTATATCAGAGTAATATACAGCATTATCTGTCCTCCCCCTCCTCCACCTACCATATGTAAAATACCGAAAGATATACAAACTTAAAAAAAAGAAAAGAGAGAATGGACAAGTAAGAAATAGAATGACATGGATGGGGGAGGAGTATTATCTAATTTATGCAACAGAATTAGTGAAGAAGTATTTCTTCAATCTTTTTTAAAGCAGGAAATATTACATGTGAAGAGAACAGTATATGTTGGGTGACTTATCTAAAATCACTCATCAATACAGGGGAGAGAAATAGAACTCACTTCTCTGAACTTTCAATTTCTTGCTGAACCACCAGAGAACACTCCTTTCCTATTAGTTCATTTTTATAAGGTAATTTGCTGATGAAAAGTGCTATTATTATCTTTTAAAAAATTAAGATAAAAACATTTCTAAAAGAATTATAATTGATTATGTCATCCTTATACTTTAAGTTGCTGAAGTTCACCAAATTATAGTGCATTAATAAATGAAGATAGTACTTCATTAAAGACTTTAGACATTTTCTGAAATGAATTGAAATTAACAAAAGGATTTAAAGGGTAAAATGCAAATCTTCTGTAAAATTCTTTTCTATAAAACTGTTCAAAAGCCCAAGTGAGTAATATAGCAGATTAGTCTGAATTTAAAACAACACAAGTGAACTTTGAAATCAAATAAATAAGAGTTTCCACATTTGTGTTTATGTCCAGACACTGTTAATTTATTACATCATAGATTGTAGCTGATAAATTTATATCTGTTTAGAAACATAGGAAAATAATTCATTAGCTCTGCTAAACCGATCCTATTTCTCTGAGAAAATATTATTATTAGTTGGATGGTTACCTTTTGTTTTATTAGATAAGACCTTTAGTCAAGTAGTAATAGCTAGTAGATAGAGGTACTGTGTATAGCTTTTAACAAATATTGATTTTAATTCTTGTAAACAGTACTAAAAATATCATTCATTAGCCCTGTTTAGACAATGAGGAAACTGGGAATCAGAGAAAATTATCGGATAACTAATAAATGCGGAAGCCAGGATTTGTACCTGGATGATTTAAGTCTTCTGAATCAACATATTTCAACTAAGGTTTTACTCAGAGGATAAGAATTCTGGGTCATTAACTATTTATTTTTTATTTATTTTTCCTTGTGTGTGTGTGTGTGTGTGTGTGTGTGTGTGTGTGTGTGTGTGAGAGAGAGAGAGAGAGAGAGAGAGAAGAAAGGAAAGAGAGAATTCAAAATATTTGAATTTTAAATAATTGATTGTTTACATCTTCTCTTTCTCAGGTATAAAACACAAAAGAGAAATCAAAAGATGTTGCCTGGAGCTATCAAGCTGGATTATTCAGCTCAGCCTTTCATGAAATGTTGTCTGATAGAAACCTATTCTAAGTGACCTCAATAAGAAAACCTCCTGTGAGCAAATAACTTCAAGGCATTAGCAAGTTGCATTCATTGCTGCAGATTTTAGCTTCTATCTTAATTGATGGTGTTGCTTTGTCTTCTTTGAAAACTTTTATCATTTAAGAATCTATATTATTATTACTATTAAATCTATTGTGTATTATTGTTACCATTATTTTTAAAATCAAAACAAAACTGATCAACCCAAAGAGAGTGGCTCAGTGGTTAGCCATGACACTTTCCATATGCTATTTTCTCTTTAAAGACCTTTTAGCATTTCCAAAATGATCTTCCACTTTAATCCTAGGCAGTCTTCTTAATTACATGGCTTCCCTCTAGGAAAGATTGACTGAATAAATAATAGATTCCCTATTTTTTTTCAAACACTATTTTTAAAAATTAAATATCTAACTAAATTTTATTTATAGGGCCCAAGGCAGTACTATCATATAGTAGAGGCTCAAAAACTGTTTGCTTAGTGAGTAAATAAAATACTAATTTAATGTAAATAAAAATATTTGCTAGGAATCAAGATTGTTTTCTTTGTGAAAATTTCCTCCAAAGACACTAAGCTCAATCTCCTATCACTGAGGAAAAAGAATTAAAACATGACCCTTTTTTATATCCCAAGACATGCACCCTCTACATATAGGTATCTAACAACTTTTAAAAAGATTGTTTGTCTAATATTATGATATCATTTTAATATCCAAAATCAATGCCAGAATTCCTTTTATAATGCCCTATCAGTAGGTCTGAAAAAAATATCCAACTGTCTGTATATCTGTCTGTCTGCTTAACTATCTATCTATCTACCTACCTACCTACCTACCTACCTACCTATCTTTCTATCTATCTATCTATCATCAACCTATCTATCATCTATCTAATTTTGGCCCATGAAGATGGTTCTTTAAAATAAGCCCTAAATTATTAAGACTTATTTAAGAAGTTAGTTTGAGATTATTTTTAGAACCATTTTAAAATCACCAAAATCTTTTTGTATATATCTATATTATTTTGTACAATCTTTTGCAATCTTTCTTTCCATGTATATATATATACACACACATACAAATTTATATGTATGTATATATAACTCTTATAATATTACATTATATATGTAATATATGCAGCATATATTTCATAATGGAAAACATTTTATATGTATTATATATAAATATACAAATATACCACATATATTTTGTTATGTATCTCATAATAAAAATATATATTTCTGTATGTATTATATATCACTTATATTTATTTTTATATATACTTCCCCCCATGTTTTCCATTGCCTGACTTCTGTAATTTAATTATCCTCTGAGCACCACCTACTTGAGAAACTTATTCCAACAATAAGTGCAAAAAGTCTTATTCTTCAATCAGTCAGAAAGCTTGCTAGCTTACCCTCTTCTCCATTCACTCGCATGGAGATGACGTTAAATTAATGCCAAAAGAGACATGATAGCACTGGAACATTCACTTAGTCCACATGGGGATGAACATATACTTACTCATTCATAAATATTTATTTAGTACATACTATGTTTCAGACCCCATTATAGGTGTTTAAGTTCTCTTATTATACTATTACTTATAAAGTTATTTAAAATCTCCTTATCACCAATACTCCTCTACATTGATATTTACTGAGAGCAGGGAAAAACTTGGAGGAAAAGGCAATTTGGCTTGTAAAAAAATCTTTAAATTCTCTCTGAATTGGGTTTGAGTTGAGCCAATTTTAGATTCACATAATATACTGTAATCTATGTACAAAAATATCCCCAAACTTCTGGCAATTAATAGTTTCTTCCCTCTTTTACATTTTTTTCAGAAACTAAGGAGCAATGACTACTGGGGTGCTAAGTCCTGGAAAATTAACTCTCCCTGACTTTTGCGTACTTTTCTTCCAAGTTTATTCTTAGTCTATGGCATTCCTTAGATTGACTCTCTTAGCTACAGACAATAATCAATCTCTCTTTTCTGTTTACTTTAAAGCTTTATTTCCTGAGAAGAGCAGTCTAGCAGCCAATTAGCTCCACTACTAGAAGAAAATGAATCCCCAATGTATATATATTTTATCTTGAATTAGTAAGGCTAACCCACTGCCACCACATTGGTCACACAGAAATTGTGGAAGGACAGCATACAAAGACTTGAAAGGCACATTGAGACTGACGTAGCACAAGAAAGATGAAATCAATTTTGTTCCCTGTGAAGACTTTGCAAAAATTGTTCTTTCTACTGGAAACTCTTCTATCCCCTATCCACCTGGTGATATCTTTTAAAGTTCAACTTAACACTGGATGCTTTTGTAGCCTCTCCTGGCCCTTCTTCAGACTCAGTTAATAACCATTGTCTCCTCTGTATAATCATTATTCTTTGTATATATACTATTTATATGTCTGTGTATCCCCTATGACTGTGAATATTTTATTGAAAGAACCATGTTATTCAAAGTTATGCGACAGACATCTGTGAAAGCAGGTGTGAGAAGAATGAGAAGGAGGAGGCACAGAACAAGAGGAGATGAAGAAGGGAAAGAGGAAGTGATCAAAGAAAGACAGAAAAAAGTAAAGGATGAAAGAAAATATATCAGGATTTGGGTTTGAATACTGTGTTATCTGTTCGTAGGGCTCTGGCATATGTTTTTAGGTGGTTTGACTCTATGGCCACAACAACTAATTAACCTTTGAAGAATATATATTTCAAAGGTCCACCTATTCTCACAGATTTTAATTCACTGATTAAGAATTACTAGAGCTCAAACAAAAAAAATAACTTAAAAATTTTTACTTAATTGAAGAAATTATTTAAAATTTTCCCTCCCCTCTGGTAACCACTAGTCTATTGTCCATGTCTATGAGTCTCTATTTGTTTGTCCTGCTTTGTTGCTTTTAGGTTTATATCCCACATATAAGTGATATCATGTGATTTTCAACTTTTTCCTGTCTGGCTTATTTCACTTAGCCTGATTATCTTGAGGTCCACTCATGTTGTCGCAAATGGCAGTATTTCATCTCTTCTTGTGGCTTAGTAATATTCCATTGTATATATGTACCACAGCTTCTTTAACCAATCATCTATCTAGAACACTTTGGTTGCTTCCATGTCCTGGCCACCGTGAATAATGCTGCTATGAACATTGGATATGAATTTTCAAGTCTTTGGGGTAAATACCCAGTAGAGGGATTGTTGGATCATATGGTAGATCACTTCTTAGTTTTTTGAGGAACCTCTATACTGTTTCCCATAGTGGCTGTACCAATTTGCAGTCCCACCAGCAGTGTATAAGAATTTCTTTTTCTCTGCATCCTCTCCAGCATTTGTTATTATTTGTCCTATTGATTACAGCTATTCTAACAGGCGTGAGATAGTATCTCATTGTGGTTTTGATCTGCGTTTCCCTAATAGCTGGCAATATTGAGCATGTTTTCATATATTTGTTGGCCATTTGTATGTTCTCTAGGGAGAAGTGTCTGTTCAGGTCCTCTGCCCATTTTTTGATTGGATCGTTTGTTTTGTTGTTGTTACTGAGTCATGTGAGTTTTTGTATATTTTGGATATTAGGCCCTTATCGGAGGCGTTGCTTGCAAATATATTTTCTCATTTGGATGGCTGTCTCTTTACCTTGTTGACAGTTTCTTTTGCTGAGCAGAGCTTTTTATAAAAGTTCATTTTTTGTTCTATGATAGTCCTCATACTATGAAATGTAATGTCAGAACTGAAAAATGTTAGGTATATTTAAACAAAGCCTGTTTCATTAAAAATTCACAACAAATTTGAAAAGTAAAAAAATAGCTTAACACATTTGCTTGGAATAAAAATGATGTCTTACGTATCTATATTGGAAATTTACATTGTGAAGTTTATTCTCCTATTTGGATAGGAATAAAATATTTTGACTTATCAGAAATGATTTATGAAATAAAGGCTCTAGTGATTAAAGCATTGACTATTGGGACAGTCCCAGCAAGCATAATCCTCATCCTTCCATCTCTTTACCCATTCGCCTATTTGTGATAGATTAATGCATTAATGAGTTCTCTCAGAGCCTGCTTGAGCTTTAAGTCAGACTTTTCTCTGCCCAGCTATTAGGTGGCCTCCTCAATCCAGTTACAGCTCAATTTATAATCCAATGAGAATGCTATTCATCTAAAGTCTGAACAATAATACTGTAATGTACATTATGAAGTGTCCCACATTAAAGACATGCTCAATTTGTTTAATGTCTATACAAACTTTTCTACTAATAATTTACTTTTATTGTAAAATCTGCATTCTATTTCTTTTTATTTATCAAATATATCATTCATTTATTTACTTTTCTTCAAACTAGAATGTGTTATAATCTGTTTCTACTTAATATGTGATAATAGTACAGAATGCAGTCCTAGATAAAGGAATGAAATGAATGAGAAACTTGGCAGTTATCTAGATAATTTGATTACTCTTGGATGTTGGTCTGTATAATTCTATCTCCACAGTTTTTTTTTTCTAACTTGATTTATGTAGTTCAATCACCTGCTAATTGTTAAGCAGTTAATCATCCTTTATTTTAAAGAAACTAAGATCTTCAAAGCCCAGGGTTACATTTTTATGAGGATAAATTGTGATAGTTTGCATTGTTTAAACAGTGACGAAATTATTGACGGTGTCATGAAAAGATTCAAAGCCCTAGGGAAGATATTAACAATTTAGTTTTCCAATCCATGTAGAAATATTAATTCTACTTTCCTAAGATATATTTACAGATGTCTTTAATAATATGAAAATATCTGAGCTGCTAGTGTGCATCTCTGCTGTGTGTTTTTGACTCTATCATCTGACATTGTTAAAGATTCACAGGTCTTCCAAAAGACCTTAAGTAGTTTGTTATAACAGCCAATTTATACAGAGATTGATTACTTTAATTAATGAAAACAGAATGAGTAGAAAGAGTTAATACAAAGTCCCATGGAACAGCAAATTTTCAAATTAATGATTCTGAGAGAAAAAAAAGTGATTTAAGTTCTAGTTTTAAAAATTTAGGTATTACAGTTAAAAGAAAAAAAAACTGATTTTGGACAACATACTTCACATCTGTGGGCCTCACCTTCCTAAGGTGTGCTGTGATTGTGTTGTGCTATAAAATCTTTAAGGTTCTTTCTGTGTCTAAAGCTATTTGTTATATTATATTGCATTATATTATATAATCTTATTATATTATATCATACTATATTGGCAATTTCACTCATTCAGGAAATAATGGGGTTGTCCTGAACTGTAAATGATTATACTTAAGCAAATTTTGAAATTTCATGTTAAGAGCATCAATAGCAAACATGAATTTAACAGTATTTAAATAAGCTGCATTGCCAAAGCTTTTCCTTAATTATCTGACATGATCCTCTCAAAAATACTTGTGAAATACATCCTGCTACTATCCACACTGTTACAGATAAGGAAACTGAGGCATTGAGAAGTTAGATAATTTTGCCAAGTTAGATCAATGGAGAGCCATTATTTGAATTCTGGTCTCAGATTTCAGTCTTTACGCTGTCTGTTCCTGGATTTCACTGTTTTAAGATCCACTAACCAGGCTGTTATCATTATGAAGGTTAATAGAGCCATCTTTTCCTTAGAGAGGATCTATTCTGTCACCCTTTGTCTGGCTTCATGGTATTGAAATACTCTTTACTTCTGAATCCAAAGAACAGCAGTTTCTTCCAGATTCCAGAAGTGACAGGCTTCAAATTAGCAGATACAGACTCTGACTTTGGTGCTCTATTGTATAGAAAAGGTCAAAATAAAGAAAAGGCATTTTAGTTCCTGTGGATAGTTTTTAAAGTTTACGTCCTCTCTTTTAGAGTTTTTAATTTAAAAGCCTAAAATTATGGACAATTTCCACTTTCAAATACCAGTGCCTTCATCCTTTGATTGCCTTGGAAATATTACACAGTTAATATTTTTACCTCCTCTGAATTAATTCTCTGCTTCCCAAATATTTTCTTTCCTGGGTTTTGGGTTGCCTCTAAATTATAGTATATACATTACAATTGGGGAGGAGGGATTAAAGCTCAGAATTAAAATGAAGAAAAACATCACAAAATTTGTCATTTTTGCAATGGTTTTTTGTTTTCTGTTAAATTGAGGACTGTATATTGATGATCCAAATATACATATAATTATTGCTTTAATTATATATATGATTGCACTTAACTTTGTTACATTGTTACCATGGGACTAAGAGATTGTAATTTTAAAAGAATTTTTTATATCAATCCCCTTGCTTTTATGGCTTTTTTAAAGCAACATGTTTAAAATAAAGAGCCGCCTCTATCGTGACATTTATATATTTGTGTACATAATGATCATTTAGATTCTATTTAATGTTCTTGTAACAGTGATGTTAGTTTTCAGCTATTTAAAGAATTGTAATCTCCAAACCAGATTTAATATTCACCTTTCCTTTCTAATGTAAACATTGATAAATGTTTCTGCAGAGTCATTTTTTTTTCTATACCATAATGAGAAGGTCTAGTGTTTAGAAATGCTTTCATGTTCAGGTGAACTTATATATGACATATAATTAGTTATGTTTTCCAACAAGATACTATTACTTATGAAGGATGATTTGCCATTGGACATATTTCTTACTCTCTCATTTTTAAAAAGCTCATTTAGAAGTAGGTATCTCCCTCACTTATCATCTGTTTTCACACTTAGTAAGAACAAAATATCTTATAGAACTTATTTTATTAATGGATATATATATATATATGTGTATATCTATATATATATTCCTTTGAAATAACTTATTATCTTTTTTGAAGTAGCTACTATTTTCCCCTCAAAAATAGAAACTAAATTTTGTGTAAACTTCCAAGGTTAAAAGCAAGCGGAGCCCAACTAGTTGGTAAGATCTTGCAGAAGTGTGACAGAGACACTGTCAGGTAACAAGCCCACTACAGTCCCCGTATTTGACACTGTTCCATGGCTTAAATCCTTTAAGTAATTTCTTTTCTCTATTTCACTTCACGTGTGTGGTGCAAATATAAAGCTGCAATTGGATGCTGTTACCTGTCTGTCAGTCATAGGAGGGAGACTTCTCTCTTTGACCGTAATGGAAAGATTGAGGCTATAATCACTGTTTCCGTTACCCTTATTCTATAACATTCACATTTTTCTTTCCCATTCCTGACTGTTGGCACTTTACTCTCTCCAGGAATACAGTGCTGTCCTCTCTGCTCTGCCTTTGGCTGCTTTCCCAATAGGAGAAGATAGAATTAGTACATACTCCCTGAGGAGGACGGGAGGGGACTCAGCAGGGTGCTTCCTCAGTTCCTTCAACCATGTGCAGGGAGTATGCACAAAGGCGCCCCTGGAACCAGCTAACATTGTATTTTGTGATGAGTAGTACCAGTGCCTCTGTATTCATGTATAGCCAGCCCAAGGGAAATAATACACAAATATTAATTATTTGGAGATAATAATATGTGTACAGCTCTTGATCCGTGTGTACAACTCCCATTGATATTCCATTAAGAAAACAAAAACACATTCATTCACAGTCAGTGTTTGCCCAACTTATTTTTAAAGATGTGTGGGTGTCTTCTAGGGGGAAGGTTATAAAGAATCACTGCTTAATAAAATCACATGCCTGTGTATAATTTTAATAGTTGAAGTTAAACTATAGCCTTAAGTCTTCACATGCTATTAATGGGAAGGAAATGCTCAATTACTACCTTTTTGAAGCAAAATCTTCAAATTAAATGAATAAATTTGATAGGTTTTGCTTATACATTCCGGATCTGCAGAGCAATCAAAAGGTAAGAAAGTGAGTTATAAGATAATTATACATATTATTAGAGGTCAAATCAAATAAAGAAGGTTTAATTTATTTTATCCAAGGGTGTGGGAGTGGCTGTGTTTTCAAAATGATGTAGATTATTTTTCATTTCTCTCGGCTTTACTTTGTGGAAATAGTCAATGAGATTTCTAAATATAATGGTGTCATACACTTTGTCTCTCTGTTAGCACTGGTAGATTGATTCTTCTCCAGATCTTCTCACTAGATAGATATGTAATAGTTCCATTTCACATCTCTGCTTCAGTACAATTCCATGCTGACACGTCTTCTCTCTGGAGAGAAGAATGTGGCCTGGTGGTAGCAGCAGACATTCTAAGAACCAGGAACTACTGAATTCTAATTTCAATACCAGGTTCCTCAGTGACTTAGGCAAGTCACTTTCTTATCCCTTAGGTCCCAAATCCGTAAAGAAGATATGACAATGCAATGATAGTGTGAGGAGTAATTAATGCTGAGAAAGTGTTATAGTAATTCTAAATATTATCATTACATTAACATAGTTGGTTCATTTGAACATTCTCCCATGAATTCAAACATTTATAGTTCATTAAACTATAAATATACATGGTATATATTTTCTGTAACTAGGTATGTGCCAACAGTTTTACAAACTTATAAACAGATCACATTTAAAAAAATTACTGGAAAGTCACTTGTTTTTTGTTTGAGATGAGTTTTCCTATAAAAGCAGTATTAATAGTCATCTAGGCAAGCCTATAATGTTCTATACATCTCGTGACAGACATTAGTAATAAAAATATTGGAAAGAAGTATTGCTTTTATTGTGAAAAAGATGATAAATTATCTTTACGTTTCATGTTTAGTAAGAAAAGAATGAGAAAACAGCAAAAGGAACATGAAGATTTTCGAGGACACCTGATTAACTGGTTTAGAAATCATTAATTCAACAGTTATTCCCTTATTTATTATTTAAGAAATAATACTTGAGTATATCTTTATGTGAGGCATTATTCTAAGTGCAGGGAATATAGCAGTGAACAACAACAACAACAAAAGACCACTATTATATATTATTTCAGATGACATACAGTGCGATGAAAAATAAAGCAGGATAGGGGTTGGGTTATTGAGAGCTGGGGGTGTTATTTTCCATGGGGTACTCACAGAAGCCTTGTAATTAAATGATATTAATCATAAACCTGTAAGCAGCTGGAAAGTCAGGCATGTAAACATCCAAAGGCAGGACATTCTAGGCAGAGAGAAGAGCAAGTGCAAGAGTCCTGAGATGAAAGTGTGTTTGGCATATTTGAACAGCAAAGAGGCTGATGTGGCTGGAACACAGTTAATAAAAGATCTGTAGTGTTAGATAATGTTGGAGAGATTACAGAGGGACAGATCACACAGGACCTTCAGGCTATAGTAAACTCGTCATATTTTATGCTGTGTAACATGTCAAGTGGAAAATTTGGAGCGTAGGAGTACAATCTAATTTTTTTTCAGTCTGGAAGTTTTCAGGGGGAATTGATTGAAAGATAGGATGACTAATGGTACCCCTAAGAGATGCTCAGGTCCCAATTTCCAGAACCGATGACCGTTACTTTATATGGCAAAAGGATTTTGAGATGGGGAGATTATCCTGGATTATCAGGATAAGCAGATGTAATCACCACAGTTTCCATAAAAGAGAGGCAGGAGAGATCAGAGTGAGCAGTAGATGATGTGACCATGGAAAAAGAGGTTGGAGAAATGCAAGGAAGGGGGTCACGAGCCAAGGAATGCAGGTGACCTTTAGAAGCCAAAGGAGTCAATGAAACGTATTCTTCTTCCAGAGCCTCCAGAGGGAACCAGCCCTACCAACACTTTGACTTTAGTCCAGTGAGAATAATTTTGGACTTTTGACCTCCAGAACTGTACAAGAATAAATTAGTATAGCTTTAAACCACTAGGTATGCAGCCATTTAGTAGAGCAGCAATGGGAAATGGATATAGGGTATAACCTGGGAAGTTAGCTAAGAGATTGGAGTCTGGGGATGGTGATGGCTTGCACTAGAGTCATGATGGCAGAACTGGTGAGAAATGATAAGATTAGGAATTTGTTTTGAATATTGTGCTGATAGGATCTGCTGATGAATTGGATGTGGAATGTGCAAGGATAAAAAGAATCATAGATGACTTTAAAGATTTGGGCCTGACCAATGAGTAGGATGAAATTTCCATTTATTGTGATGATAAAGACTGGGAGGTAGAGAACAAACATTTTTTGAATACCTACTAAATTCCAAGCATCATTCTAGGGATGTAGAGGTAAAGGTATCTATTTCTTCACAAGGTTTGCAACCAATTACAGGGTTTCTCAAGTGTGACCTCTGGAACACCTGCGTCAGAATTACCAAAGTGGAGGGTGATGATTAATAACACCCACTTTTAGACCTAAACCAGAGAGAATAAATTAGAATCATTTGGGCTAGGGCCCAAGAATATGCCTTATAACAAGCTTTTCAGAGTTGCTCATGTTCACTGAGGTTTGTGGAATACTGATCTAGTGGTTCTTTATTACTCTAGTTTTATTCAGAACATGAAGCTCTCCTTTATTAGGATGCAGGCATATCATTAGCTTTTACGTAACAAAGTTGGTGTATAGCTGACAAATGTAACAGAGTTTTTGTTTGTTTTATGTGTGTGTGTGTGCACGCATGTGTGTTGGAGCAATGGAAAAAGGATGGGAAATTAATTAATATACAGGTACCTGAATAAATGATATTGCTCAGAGTTGTTTTATTAGAAATGTGAGCAAGGCAGCAAATGCATGACTTCTCTTAGAGGAAAGTGATAGGGAAGCTTCAGAAGATTCAAGTGGAATAGAACTGTTTTCATGTGGAGTAAAGAAAGAAGAGGCATATTGCATGTTTAAGGGATATGTGTAACAAATATGCATAAATATGAGTGTTTTTTCCTTATTCAGAACCAATATACTTTTAGTCAGTTGCTAAAGTGTGTACTAGAAAATGCCCCTTAGCATATTTTACCCTCATACTAACAATCTGAGAGGTAGGTAGGTAAGTGGTAGTAGTGATAACTAGGTGATGGGAATAGGATTGAGAGCATAGGATTACTTATTACAAGAACGTTAAAGATAAAGAGAGATGACGCAATACATTTATAACATTACCATCATTTAAAAAATTAACCTAATATTCTGGTTAAATATAATGTACACAAGATCTACCTTTCTTAAGATAACATGTACATTATGCTCCTCTAGACTGAGAGTTTCTTATTTTCTGTGGCTTTTTTTTTTTTACTGGATAAGAGTATAAAGTGACATGAAAAGCCTGAAATTCAAATTTGACATTCTATGTAATGATTCACTTTGGGAAATCATGAGCATTTTTAATCTGCAGCTAATAAAAAAAATGAGGGCTTAAAACAGCCATTAGAAAAAAATATATATATATAATATTTAGGTATCACTTTCCAATGAAAAGATGATAAAAACAATGTATTAAGATGAGAGATTAATTTACAGATATGTGGTAAAAGCTCTACAAACCAACTTTGTGCCTAATTTGCAAAAAAAACCCAATAAATTCTATATGCCTTTTCCTTGATGCTCTAAACTCTAAGCCTGGTTCATAACCTGAATTGTTTTTAAAGTTTATTAAGTACTAACCATATGCTAAATACCACATTAAGCAATATATATGAACTAGCTCACCTTATCCTCATAAAATCTTATAGTTACAATATGACCACTTTACTTACTATTGCTGCAGAATTTGTAGCACTTATTTCAATGAATAGTCCCACAAAATTCTCTAGGTAATTAGTCTCATAGAACATTAAAGGGTTGACATTATTTAATCAATGAATTTAACTGATATAAAGAGACATTCATTTAGTGATTATATGTGGAGTTATAAACCCCTATATTTTAACTATAATGTTGAATTTTCAATTTTATGTTTGTCAATTGGTTCTCAAAGGCAAACACATGGTGAATTTCTGCGTTTCAGCTACTTAGTTCCAATCTGGGTTCCCTGGCATTTCTATACTTCATGCTCTAGCAATATCTGAGGCATGGTAGACTTTGTAAAACCCTGTAGTGTAGTTATTTATTCTGAAATGTGTGATTCATATCTTGCAGTATTCGCTACAGCGCTGGTGCCAATATACTTTTTTTTCTATTTTTCTTTAATGTAATACAGCCATTTCACACTGATATGCAGATATGTTTCTAACAGGGCCTTTCATAATGCAACTGAAGTATGATGGTTATTCTATTTAACCTACACCATTGCATTATATGCACACCATGCCTACAGCATAGGAATGTAAAATCCTCTGCAGTACTTTTGAAATAATCAATTTCAAAGCAAGGTTGTGCTTTTGCTTTTGTTTTGTTTTGCTTTGTTTGCAATTACAGTTTAAATCTATAATTGTTTATTCACTGCAAAACTCTTTATAGCTATAAAGAGATCACAAATGGAGAGAAAGAACTTAAACAAAATAGAAGTTTATTTTTTTTTCTCTCTAGGTAACTAGAAAGGAAAGGTATGACAGTTTGATGGTATCAAGGATTCTTGCTATTTCAATTTTCTTGCTCCACTCTTGCTAGAGTGCATTCTCATACACATGACAAAAATGACTTCCCAGTGTCCATGTCCATAGGCAGTGTGATGGAAAGAAGAGAGATAAGGAGGACATATTCCTTCACTCTAGGAGCATATCCTGGATGTTACACATATAATTCCTCTCACATTTCATAGTTAAGAACTTACTCCCATGGTGCCACCTAAATGAAAAACAGGCTACACAATGAATTCTTTAGATAGATTAACACATGCTCAGCTAAAGCTTCGATTACTATATATTAAAAAAAAAAATAGAGAACAGATGTTGGTCGAATAACTATTAGTCTCAGCCATGGAGAAAATGATGAATATTTCTATATAACATACCGTGAGATTTTCTTGCGTTTGTGCTTTCATTCTCCTGTACACGTGGTGTCTTTTACTCACAATTCCATTTATCAAAATTTGATTCAATCTTTAAGGCCCAGCTTACGTTTATCTCCTTTCTAAAACATTCTGTGGTAGAGACAGTAATATTTATCAAACAATAAATTTATTTGTCTACATTTCTCAGCTGTCTTGCAGGGGAGTAGGAGGTGAAGGGGTGTGGAGAGACTTTGACTAGTTCTGGCCAATGGACTGTGAGCTGAAGTAATGTAGGCTTCCTGGCCCATTTCCCCATCAATGTCAATGTGCAGCTTTGTGTTCCAAATAAGGAGGCTATAAGAGAGTGAGGCCTTTTCTAGTCTGGATTCCTGACTAGTGAGCCAACTTGTGTTTGAGATTATTTATTATCTCAATAGTGCTGAATCATTACCTTGGTGGTTCTCTCATCTGACTGTGCTCTCCTTTATGTCACACACACACACACACACACACACACACACACACACACACACACACGTTTTTTGTATATCTGTGGGATTTGGATTTGTCACATGCTTTTTTGTCTGTGTATTTCTCGTGTTCTAGACAAAGCAGTAAGTTCTTCAATGGTGTCTGGTATACAGTAGAGATTAATAAAAGGTGATTATCTAAATAATTTTTTAAAACTGAAAGAGGAAGCAGGAATCAGGGAAGTATCAGAGAAGATGAGACTTAGATTGAAAACAGGAGAATTTTATGCAGCAAAAGTATGGCATGAGGTAATAATTAGATGCCAATATTTGGCTAGGAGATAACATTCCTATTTATTGGCCTTTGCATGTTTTCTTTTTTTTTTTTAATTTGCAGATAAGGTTATCTTTCCACTAGTTCTGATTGCATAATATATCTACTTTTTAATGTAGCTTTTGTTTCTTTTACAAATTTCAAAATTACTTTTGTGTTAAATCCCTTTAGTAAAATTTATCAGCCTGTTTAGTGCTGTAAGGGTTTACTGTCAAACATATTCTAAAATTATAGCTATCTTTTCTAATAAGAAGTCCAAAGCAAAAGATATGATATTCTAAATAAAAATACTATACTTTGTCTACTATCTTGCCTACTACTCACCATGATACAATGATTTAGGGGTTATTACCATTCCAATTTCATTGATCAGGAAATTGAGTGGATTTAATGCTGTGGAATAAAGGTCCATGTTATTATGGGACAATTCAATACTTTGTGCAATTACTTATTTCATGCAATAGTACATAAATTTACTGTAAATTCCAACATTTGAAGTTTTGAAAAAATTTCCCCTGAATAATACATTTCAATTATTCATTTACTTTTTCCTTTATCAATAATAAAAATTAAATTTCTCTACTTGGATTTGTCATTTGGATTTGAAATCTGAACTACTTTCTAAAAGAAGATCAACATACACAATGAAAAGTGCAGGACCAGTGTCTGAAAGGGTTATGCTAAATTGTTTATCACATTGAAGTAGCTACTTAAGGTAGCCAGAAGAGTTGAAAGAAGTAACTCAAGAAGTTAAATTGATCTTTGTTAGAGACATTTAAAAAGAGCAAAGAACTGTAGATTAGATCAAAACTTGCCTGTTTATCTATTCTCTGCACGTAAGTGGGTTTTATAACTTGTATTTACTTAGATAATGTAGTAGGAAACCCACAGTTTAAGTTGATCTTTTATCAACAACAACACAGTTATTTAAGGCTAAAATTAAATAAAAGAATTTGGAGCTGCTTTTCAAGTCAGAGTTGAAGCAAACATTTTAAGCAACTGAGATGTAATTATTTAAACATAAGCTTACATTAAAAAGAGATACATCAGTCATTTCATCTGGTTTCTTTTTCACATTCATTTATGTGACATGAGAATTGGCCTTCATCATTATTTATATCTTTTTTCTATTATATGAATGTATTATAGGGTGTTGAAAAATCATTGTAGCATTTCCTCAGAGAGGGAAAAGGGAAAATGTTCCACTTAGTATAAGATTTATGCTTGCTGAAGGCAGCAAGAATTGCTTGTGTACATTTTAGAGAAGACTCTGGCTCTCTGCCACAAAAGTTCAAGTGACCACTTAGGATTTCTCATTGAGAACTACTGTATGAAAACACATGAGCCGTGGATTGATTCTTACTTAATTATCAGACCACCAACTTTGCCAGTGCCATTAGCTGCAATACAATCTTAAACAATGTGTGAAACCATCATGATTTTTCCTTCTGATCTCTCTGGTATGTTTCAGACCATCTATGGAAGGCTCACTAGTAGTACATATAATTTCACACTTATGTGTTAGGTTGATGAAAAAGTGGGCATGCTACAATGCTCTCAGAGTTATAGTTGAGAAACTCAACTATGTATTAAGTTCATGGATAAACAATGGAAACTTGAAAGCCACAATTTCAAGTTTTATTTCTGCAGGCACAGGCATATAATACCAAATTATTAAATTTAGCACAATATAAAAGTGAACACATGAGAAATTTACATAGAGAAAATAGTATTGTGGAGTTTAGGAATGTGCAAAATCTGTAGAATACTTTCATAATAGTAAATTTTATAAAACATCAACTGAACAATAGTTTTGAAATAAAACCCCATCTAACTTATAGGGTAATTTACATATGTGTAACCTTTACATATATGTGCAAGAAAGTACTAAAATGAAGAAACAATGTTAGGTAACAGGTAGACACTTTTTAGCTTTGATTGTTTATGCATGTGGATAGCTAGTAATATAACACAAAAAATATGTTAGCATACAAAATTTTCTGGGCAAAAGGGTGGAGGTGGATTTTTATAAGTAGTAGTCTGCCCAGAAGTTGTTTTCTTTATACCCTAAACTAGGGACATTTATAAATCAATTTCATTATAAAGTCAGCCCTGAAGAGAGAAAGTGTATCACTGAAATAAAATATTGCTGCACTTTTATAAGACTGCATGTCAGGTGCATTTGAAATAGCAAATAGAAAAAAATCTAAAAAAATATATTTGACAAAGATGCGAAGCATAGATCACAGATCAGGAAACTTAGTATTGTTAAGAGGCTACTATTTCCCAAACTGATCTACAGATTCAGTACTTTTATCAAAATCCCAGAAGATTTCCTTGTAGAAATTGGCATAGTGATTCTAAAGTTCATATGGAATTGCAAGAGATCCAGACTGGCCAACACAATTTAGGAGAAAAGGAACATAGTATATAGATGCACACTTTCCAAATTTAAAAACGTACTACAAAGAAATTGTAATCAACACAGTGTAGTTAGCTAGCACAAGGGCAGATATATAAATCAATGGATTAGAATTGAGAGTTAAGAAATAAACTCATATTATCTATGGTCAACTAATTTTGGACAAAAGTACCAAGACCACTCAATGGGGAAAGAATAGTTTTTTTCAACAAATGGTGCTGAGACAACCATATATCCACATGTAAAAGAATGAAGTTGAATCCTTATCTCATGCTATGTAAAAAAAAATGAACTCAAAATGAATCGAAAACCTAAAAGTTAAGAGCTAAAAGTTTAAAATTCATAGAAGAAAACAAAGGAATAAAATTTCAATCTGGAATCTGGCAAACGATTATTAGATATAACATCAACAGGATGAATAACAAAAGAAAAAAAAGATAAACTGAACTAAATCAAAATAAAATATTTTGCGTTTTGAAAGATGCCATCAGCTTTCCTCTTAGTACTGCCTTTACTGTGTCCCGAAAGTTTTGATATGTTGTACTATCATTATCATTCGTTTCCATGTATCTCTTTATTTCTCTTTTTATTTCCTCTCTGACCCAGTCATTCTTCAGTAGCATGTTGTTTAAACTCCATGTATTTGTGGTTCTTCCCGCGTTCTTTTAACAGTTGATCTCCAGCTCCAAAGTATTATGATCAGAGAATATGGTTCGTATGATTTCAATCCTCTTATATTTGTTGAGGCTAGCTTTGTGTCCCAGTATGTGGTCAATCCTTGAGAATGTTCCACATACCCTAGAGAATAATGTATAAGCAACTGTTTTGGGATGAAAATCTCTGTGTCGATTATGTCCAGTTGGTCTAATGTATCACTTAAGGATATTCTTTTCTTATTTTCTGTTTGGATGATCTGTCCATATCTGACAGTGGGGTATTTAGGTCCTATACTATGATAGTGTTTTGATATGTTTCTCCCTTTAGTTGTCTCAGTAATTGCTTTATACATTAAGGGCTCCCTGATTGAGAACATAGATATTAGAACATAGATATTAGTAACATAGATATTATCTTATGTCTTCTTGGTGTATGATTCCCTTGATCATTATAAAGTGTCCCTCAGTATCTTTCCTTATCTTTTTAATTTTGAAGTCTATTTCAAAATCAGATTTGTACGGAAGCACAAAAGACCCTGGGGATTGCTAAAGTTATCCTAAGAAAAAAGAATGAGGCTGAAGGCATCACTCTGCCTGACTTTAAATTATACTACAAAATGACAATAATCAAAACAGCATGATGTTGGCAGAAAAACAGACACACAGACCAGTAGAACAGAATCAAGAGTCCAGAAGTAAATCCATGTTTATATGGGCACATAATTTTTGACAAAGGAGCCAAAAACATACCATGGAGAAAGGAAAGTCTCTTCAATAAATGGTGCTGGTAAAACTGGAAAGCCACCTGCAAAAGAATGAAACTAGACTGTTGTCTATCACCACACACCAAAATTAACTCAAAATGGATTAAGGACTTGCCTATAAGACCTGAAACAATAAAATACATGGACCTTGGATTTAAAGAGGATTTTATGAATTTGACCTCAAGGCAAGGGAAATAAAAACAAAAATAAATGAATGGGACTATATCCAACTAAAATGCCACTGCACAGCAAAAGAAACTGTTAACAATGTAAAGAGAATGGGAAAATATGTTTGCAAGCAATGCCTCTGATAAGGGCCTAATATCCAAAATGTACAAATAACTCATACAACTCAGTAACAACAAAAAAATAAATGATTCAATCAAAAAATGGGCAGAGGATCTGAAAAGACACTTCTCCTAAGAAGACATACAAATGGCCAACAAACATATGAAAGGATGCTCAAAATCACTAGATATTAGGGAAATGCAAGTCAAAACCATCTCACACCTGTGATAACAGAATAGCTGTTATCAACAGGTCAAGTAATAAGTAACAGGTGATGGAAAGAATGTGGAGATAAAGGAACCCTCATACACTACTGGTGGGACTGCAAACTGGTACAGCCACTATGGAAAACAGTGTGGACATTCTTCAAAAAACTAAAAATTGTTCTACTATATGATCCAGCAATCCCTCTACTGGCTATTTACCCCAAGGACTTGAAAGCATATATCTGAAAAGATATATGCACACTGATATTCATAGCAGCATTATTCATGGTGGCCAGGACATGAAAGCAACCAAAGTGTTCTATGATAGATGACTGGATAAAGAAGATGTGGTACATATGTACAATGGAATATTACTTAGCTATAAGAAGAGATGAAATACTGCCATTTGCAACAACATGGATGAACTTACAGATAAACATGCTAAACAAATTAAGCCAGACAGAAAAAGTTGAAAACCACAATATCACTTATGTGTGGGATATAAATCTAAAAGCAACAAACAAATTGGACAAACAAACAAACTCATGGGCATGGACAATAGATTAATGGTTACCAGAGGGTAGTGAGGAGAGGAAAGGTAGATGGGATGAAAGAGGTCAAATATATGGTGACAAAAAGAAATTTAACTTGGGCAGTGAAAATACAATGAAAAATATATATGACTTACTGTTGAATTGTACACTTCAAACTTACTTGATTTTCTTAACCAATGTCACCCCACAGAATGGGGGAAATATTTTCAACACATATATTTGATAAGGGACTGTATCTAGAATATGTAAATAATCCATACAATTCAATAATAAAAAGATAAAAAGCCCAATTAAAAAATGGATAAAAGGTTTCAACAGACACTTCTTCAAGGAAGATATAAAAATGGCTAACAAGTACAGGAAAGATGCTCAACATCATTAGCAAGCAAAGGAATGCAAATCAAAACCACAATGAGAAACCACTCCACACCTATCAGGACGACCAGGAAGATAATAACTAGTGCTGGTGCCAATATGGAGAAATTGAGGTCCTTACATTCTGCTGGTAGGGATATAAAATGGTGCAGCTGCTTTAGGTGACAGTATGTCAGTTCCTCAAGCAATTAAACATAGAGTTACCATGTGATCCAGCACTTCCACTCCTAGATATATATCTAAGAGAAACAGGAACATATATTCATACTAAAACTTATGTATGGACATTTATAGTAGCATTATTTATAATAGCACAAGGTGGCAATAACCAAAATGTTCACCAAAAGATGAATGCATAAGCAAATTGTGGTATATCCACACAATGGAGTATTTTTAATCATAGAAATAAATGAAGTACTGATACATGTGCCAACCTGGATGAACCTTGAAAACATTACCCTAATGGAAAGATGCTAGTCACAAATCATATTGCATGAGTTCCTTCATTTGAAAGTCCAGAATAAGATCTGTAGAGACAGAAAGTAGATTAGTGGTCAGATAGGGCTGGGAGTGAGGGATGAATGAGGAAAGGATGCTGGTGTGTGTGTTGGAGGGTAATAGCTATAGGGTCTCTTTTTGAGATGTAATGAAAATGTTCTAAAATTGACTAGGGTGATGGTTACATATATCTGAGAATACACTAAGATCCATTGAATTATATACTTTAAATGAGAGAATTACAGCAAGTGAATTATATCTCAATGAAGGTGTTTTTTAAAAATGTTGACTTACGCTGTACATTTAACTCTAAGGCTAGATAGCAACTACATAACAGACAAATAATATGAATTCTGAAAAAAAGACATATGTGTCAAATGCTGCAGAAATATTCAGTTCTTATAGACAAACAAGAATACAAGATATTCAGCTTCTTTTATATTGAAGCAAATTATTCACCAATGTCAAATAAATGAGATAGAAATACTAATAGCCAAGGATTAAGTTTCTATTAAGAAAGTAATTACCAGCTGGAGGCTATCATGATTCCTTATTTACTTACACTGAAATTCAAGAGAGCTATCAGAGATAGCCTGTGAAACATTTCTTTCAGAAAAGTCCTGTAGAAAAGGAAAAGAAAGGGGAGAAAAGAGACCAGAGACCAGACTCAATACTGAAAAGAAAGAAAAGGTGGTTGGAATATATGTACTATGTAACCACTAAGATGGTTAATTTAAGAGGATATGGTTGATTGTTCTAGACAAAGCAGACCAGAAGATTAAGCACATGTACTGCAGCTGAGGATAAGAAATGGGAAAATTAAAGCGTTCCAACTCAATACATAAGCCTGAAAATAAAGAGATACAGTCAACACTATCAAGTTGCAAAGGAGTAAAAGTTACTTGTTACCTAAAAATTTTAAGTTACTTGGCCAAAATCACTGAGAAGAATGACATAGGCACTTCCAGGGAGATAGTTGGTATTTTAGGGGGAAAGTCTAGTCCTACTCAGAGCATAGGGCTTCATTTCTAGGATGAAGGTGGGCCTACATTTAAAAGAGTATGCTTCTCAGAAGCAGGATTTAAAGCTCTTTATGAATAAAACAGAAAACCTTGAAATATTATCATATTTTGTGTAAAACCCAAATTTATTATTGGAAAACAATTTTATCTACAATGATATAAAAACTAGAAACAGAGAAACAGCTTATAGTTCTTATTATAGAACTAGTGTCTATATATATATATATATATATATATATATATATAGTGTCTATATATATATATATATATATATATATATATATATTAGAATTGGTGAAAGTTATAGAGTGAATAGAGGTAAAAAGACTATGAAGTGTACTATAAAGTAATATAAAGAGAAGGACTAATATAGAAAGGGAAACCAATATATGACTTCAGAAGTACTACCCTGTTATAATTTATGTATATGGATTTTCTTAAGAATTTAGACTAATTCTAATTTAAATTAAAGCTGGCTAGATGCTCAATAAATATAAATCAAAAAAATAAATTTCGGTGAATATACCAGAGACATACTGTCAGAATCCCTTCCATAGTATTTCACATTCCTTATCTACCTTCTCTCCAGCAGGATATAATAGTGTGCTTGCTTTGCAACAGACAGTCCTGGATTTAAATTTAAATACTGATTTACTATCTCTGTGATCTTAATGATTACAGTAAGGAATTATTTTAGCATGGTTATTTGCTTACTTTCTGTTGTAAATATGGCAGAGGAAGAGATGAGATGAGGATCAAGAACAAAAAGGCCTGGGAAAGATGACAGGGTAGATGGAGTTAGAGGGGGTAGTAAGGCATGACTGAGAGTTCTGATGTTTGTGGGTGCCCAGCTAACTCAAGTCTTTTGCAGTAGTTTATGCTGACTCTATATGCCAATTTCTTCTCATTCCAGTAGTCTGTTTAGGCCTTTCCTTTCCTCTCCTCTCTGCTCAAGAGCTCCATGGTCTTTCTTGGGATGCTGTCCTTTTTTCCTTTTATACAGAGACACTTTTGGTTCATCCTTATAAGTAAAATAATATGCTAGGCTACTGTGTTAATGATGAAAAAATGAAGACTTTCTCTCCACACTGTCATTTGGATATACCATAACAGTAGTCATCTAGAGATAACATATATGCCTTTACTCTCTGTCTTTGGAATTGACCTCGCAATTTCAGATTAGGGTAGTAGGAGATGGGATGGCTATTTTGCTGCTGACAGGGAACTTTGCTGGCATGGCATAATCACATTGTTTTGGGGCTGCAGTCCTCAGATTCTTTCCAGGAGAGTACAATATAAATAATCTTTCTATTGCAGGATAACCAGAGACACACAAATGCCAAACTTTTTGCTTGGACTTATGAAATTCTCTGTTCAGTCTTCTTCACGTCAAAGACCACATGAAAATAGGAAGCACTGATACCCACTTGGAATGTGAACAGGCACCTGTAAAAGTCCTGTGAATTATTTCTCCAATTTCTCTAATCAAAACATTGTTTGGTAAGAGCTAGTTGATAGTCAAGTAGCCTTTTAAATGATATTACTTAAATCAAGGAAGTTGACTTAGAAAGCGTGTATTATAACACCACCAAGGTGATTAATAGTATTATATATCTGCTCTATCAAAATTCACTTCTGAGACAAAGTGCTATTCATGTAATATCTCTTTTCATTTTCAAGAAAGTGCTTAAACACACAAAAAATTCAGAATCCCAGAATTACCTTACATTTTTGCATGGTGTGATTTTTTTAGTTGAGCTTTCAGTTTCCATTATTAGAAAAATAGATTTAGTATATGGCATAATCCCAATATAACATATACATAATCTAAAAATAAAAGTTTCTTGAAATTGTATATTTTTTCTAAGTAAAGAAATAAAAGGAAAATTCTGATGGAATTCATGCAAGACCTGAAATAAATATAATGTAATTCCATTAGAAATGTATGTATTTATGTAATATAATTAATTTAAAAAGACTTTAACAAGATTTTTCCCCAGGTCTATTTAAGGTTGCCAGATTAAATACAGAGGCCAGATTAAATTAGAATCTCAGATAAAAAACAAATTTTTAGAAAGGGCCTAAGTATATTGCATGGCCAATAGATGGCCTGTATTTTGTGGGCTATACTTATACCCCCCAAAACAAACAAACAAAAAGACATTGATTATTTCATATTCAAATTTAATCGAGTGCCCTATATTTTATTTGGAAGATAGTCTCGAAGGCTTTTTCTTTCCTTCTCCAGTCTAATCTATAAATAAAAAATAAATCCTAAAATAAAATTTCTTCTCTAGTTTAAATAGGTGCTTTTCTCTCCACTAAACATTGCCATATACATATTTCTGTCTTTATGTGTATGTTCATTTTCTTCTTTCTTTTCTGCTTTCTGTCTTCTCCTCTCTTCCCCTTTCTCCCTCCTTCTCTTTCCCTTCTATCATTTCCCTACTGATAATGAGTTCATTCTCTCCTCCACTTATAAAATCCAACTTTCGTTAATAATTAATTCCAGACACAGTTCCTCTATAATTTTTCCCAGATCTTTATTATGAATTCATTGATTGCTGAGCAATGCTTATCCTATTAAACTTTACCACATATTTCATTATAAAAAGGGAGCCACTATAAGATATAAAGAGAGTAAGGTATTTCAGTGAATGAAAAATAAACCAAACATTTATTTTAAGACCCTACCTTAAAGAAAATAGAAACTATAAAATAGCTATACTTTCTGTCAACTTATAAAATGCTAATAACATATACACAAAGAGGGATAGCCAGTTTCTCTTTTATAAAGAACGTTTATTCTTGGGAAGGAGATAGATGATTATAAATTGCAAGCTTGGATTCAACTTGGTTCTTAAGCTGATTTCATGCAGTACAAAAATAAAGTTTCTTGATATGCTCTCAAAGCTCAAGAAAATGCAGTTCACAGTATTGAGACTTACTGTCATTACACTTCTTTTGCTGATTTTGCGTGAGAGAGACACCAACCCATTTTAAGTGTTTAAGGAGACTCACATCCATGTTGTTTTTTCCTGCATGCAGCTTTAGGATTACTTTGGACTTCTAACTCTTCTTTTCTACCTTACTTTCAAAATTAAGGTGACAGTACATTTCGGACAACAAATCTGAGTCCAAACTCACTATGGATTGAAGCAGACTCCCTTCCAATTACGTCATCTACCCTACAAAGTGCAGGAAAGAGCAAAAACAGACCGAGAGAACATAGGCTGGCTGCACCTATATACGATGAACCCAACTTGCTCCCAAATTGCTTCTGTTCAGCCTTATACTTCTAGGACAGCATTCGGATTTGGACTACAAGATTACTTTCTGTAGTTCATCCATTTGACTTTGACTATAGCATTCCATGATCAATTTACCTGTAGCTACCAATTATTGGTAATTAGATATATGACCTAAGTAAATTAAAAATGAATGAACTTAACCATATTCACCATTAATATTATTTTTAGTTGGCATAGTATTGCAGTTTGAAAGGTTAAAATTTCCTTTTGATTGCATGGGGAGTATTGCGTGAGAAGTAGGTGTAATTCTTGCTACCATGCCTGATACTACAGTTGACCAATTTTAGTATACTTTTGGAACTCAAATCCATTAGAGGCTTCTGTTAGAAGAGCAAAAGACTGTTCAAAAGCTCATGTATATAAATATTATAGAGTACGAGAATGAAAAATGTTGAGAGTTGTTTTAAAACTTAAAAATTTAAGAGGGATGTAAACTATAAATTAAGAGACTGAATATATTATACAATTTAAGCAACTAGACTGTTTAAAAATTCTTTATGCATTATGATACTATTTTGACATAATTCGATACTTAGGCCTCTGTTATTTGAATTTTCAGATATAGTCTCATGAGGAAAGGAACTGACGGTTGATGAGTACAATCCTTGTGCTAAACAATTTACATATTTCCTCCCAATAACTCTGTGAGATAATTTTTTTATGTCCACTTTATAAATAAATTGAGGCCAAGAACGTTCAAGTAACTTCTCCAGGATTTCAGACCTATTAAGCAGCAAGCTGAATTTGAATTCAGATTGGGCATGTATTTTTCTGATACATAATGCAAATTCTAAATTTCAGAAATGGAGTGGATGAAGAAATATGGAATAACAGAGAAAGAACTGCCACTGCTATATGCAAAAAGTTCTTAAGCTGTTTCTGGAATTTTTCAGAAACCTGGATTTTTGTACTTTTGTCCATATGAGTTATTCGGTAACTAATTATAGGCACTAAATTAAAAAAAAAGAGAGAGAAATATAAGAAGAGAAGAAAAAAAGGAGACAAAGAAAGATAGAAATATAGCAATGACAGGGAAAGTGGGTGTATGACTTAGAAATTGAACTTTCCTAGTGTTATGCTAAATAATTGTGGAAAAGAAGTAATTGTTAGTTTCTTCCATCTGATGGGTAGGTAGAGGATGAAACGACTGAGTCGCGAGGGTAACAAACCCCCATGAGAAAGGCAAAGGGGGCCTCTCAAAGGCTTACTGGGTACTCATGCTAAAGGTCTTTGAATGTCAGGATCTCTTTTCCCTGGATGGGAGTGAAATTTTGTCTCTTACTCTTGGCATCTTTCCATCAAAATCATCATTGTCCAGTTGTGACAACTGCATGTGGCCACAGAGGATAATGTCAAAGCCAATGAAGTAAGAAAGAAACTTTAAAAATAAGAAAACATTCAACAGTAAGCTCAGCTGTTGGCCACCTCATTCTCAGAGGTCATCTATGATCCTCACACTACCAAATCAGAATACTTTTGTATTTTTAATTCTTCCTCTCTGTAACAGTTGATATTCTTTTTGAAAAACATTTTCCCATGTTTCCATACACAACACTGTCCTCATTCTCCATCTACCTCTTTGACTCCTTCTCATTCATTTTGTACTTAAGCTGTGAATATTTTACAAGAATGCCTTTGGCCCTTTACTCTTTTCTTTTTATGTATTTAATAAAATATATGCTCTAATGGCTTTAACTATTCCTGCTCTGTGTTAAAACTAAATTCACATTTCTTTTGCTGACCCCTCCACAAGTCCACCAGACTATCTCCAAGTGCTTATTAGTCACTTCTCCATCATTCTGCTTTTACTCTTAAGTCTACATGTCTAAAACTAAAATTAATATATACTCCAATAATAAATGTCAAGACACAAATAGGAAATGCACAAAATGAAAAAGAAAACTTACTAACAAGCATAAAATGTTTAAAATTACTAGTTTTCAAAGAAATACAAATCAAAATGAAAAAGGCATATCACCTACACCTGTAGAGTTGTCAAAGACTATTTTAAAAATTGTAATAGACTATTGGCAAAAATGTAAGAAAATGGTCACTCTTATATATTGTTGATAAAAGAGTAACTTGACAAAACTTTTCTGAAATGACATTTGGTAGTATTTACCAAAAGCTTTGAAATGGTATAGTAAAAAATAACCTAGTAATTTCATTTCTCAGCATATATTTTAGGGTAAAAATGTATGATTGATATCATATATATATACACACATACATGTATATATAAATATGTATCTTAACAGCATTATTTATATAAATGAAAATCATAAATAATGTAATTGTGCAACAGAAAGAGATTGTTTAAAAATAAGGACATATTCACACAATAAAATATCATATAGCCAAATAAATACAGTTACAGAAAAACAGTGATGTACAAAGATGTTACTGATACATTTGTGGTCCAGGTAGGTTTATGCTAAGTTTATATTATGTTAAGTGAAAAACATAGGCAATGACACAGTGCATATAATAGCATATTTGTAAAAACATATGTGTACATAAATTTAAATACATGGAGAAGCGAGCAAGTATGCAAGCGAGTGAGAGAGAGAGAGAGAGAGAGAGAGAGAGAGAGAGAGAACTCTGGGAGAGTATATTCCATAGGTTAAAGAGTAGTTTTTGGTAATTTTTATACTTCCTGTTTATTATATTTCTTTTTTTTTTACAATGAGTGTATGTTTGGTTTTATAGTAAGAAAATAATATTTTTAAAAACACATAAATTCATTTTCCCTCCAAAATTTGATCTCTTTCTTAAATTCAATAATGTTTATGGCTTCCTCATTCTTGGTCACCCATACTCTAAACTGTTTTATATTCCTCAGTCTAAAATCTATATAACTTTATCCAAATACCAAGTTTTGTCAGTTTGTTTTTATTCTGCACCTCACTGACAGATTCACCTTTATTAAATATTATTTCTGCAAATGCATTTTCATGCTTAAAACATGCCCCATGCAGAAGGGGGAGATTTTTAAGTTTTGATTTGCATGAAGTAGAGGTATGTTTAGTTTGTGAATACTGATCAAGTTGTATAAGTATACAAGTTGTATACATATACAACTGTAGTGAGCGTATGTTTTACTTTAATAAAAAGTAAACGAAAAATTCTGTATATTATCTACAAATATATTTCAATATAGTTAGCTTAACATTGCATTCTTATATAATCTGATCTCAATCCTCAGCAAGGATGAGGATTCTCTGCAATACTCCTCATAGTAAAACTTGCTAACAGCATTGGTTATGTAGTTTTTGCAAGAAATTGTTAAGCACTTTATATCATTTGTCTCAGTTGATTATCCCAGCCCTACGATGAAGAAATGGAGACTTAGTAAGGATAAGTTACTTGCAGTAGTGCAAATTTACTAATTTGGTCACCTGATACTAATTTCCTCATCTTCTGGTAATTGTTCCCCAATTTCATAGCCTAGAAGGCTTGTCTCTCAAGGTGATTTGTACTCTTCAGCCAAAAAATTATGCAAGACTTTTCAGATACTCTTTCTGGATACAAATTTTGAAAGTAATAATAAAGAGACTGATGCTGGCAACACACAAATAGAATGTTTATTAGTTCCTGCCATAAATCCACCAGAGATTCCAGGTTCCTGCCGCAGGAACAAGATTCCATTTTGATCCCTTCATTATCCCACATCTGTGGATAAATTCATTTCTTCCTTTCCCTTCCCTTTCTTTCTCTTCCCTTTCCTTTCCTTCTCTTCCCTTTCTTTCTCCCTTCTCTCTCCCTCTCTCTCCCCATGGCCCGCACCCCCTATCTTTTCTGTCTGTCTCCCTCTAGGTGTTCTCTCTCTCCTTCTCCCTCTCCCTCTCCCTCTCCCTCTCCCTGCCCTCCCTTCATTCTTGCCTTTTCTTCCTTCTTTATTTGGTATAAATCAGCCAAAATATTTTTCTGTTGCCTGCAGCCTAAGCAGTCTGATATAACACTTGCTCAAAATTATTCAGCTAGAGCGTGTTAGTGCTTAAATCTGAACTCAGTCAAGTATATGTGACTCCAAAGTTTGTGTTCTTAACCATTATGTTCTAGAGTACGACTGAAATACTCAAGCCCACCTCTGGTTCTTATTACTTAAATGCATACTTGTTTACTTTTATGAAATTTTGCAAAAGCCACCTTTCCTGCTAGGATATCCTTTCTTTGCTTTCCTTTTCCTCCCAATTCTATCGAAATCCTTCCCTTGACCATCGTAATACCCACTTCCCCTAAAATACTAATGAGACCCTTTCAACCATACAGACATTTTCTTCATGACACTTATTATTTACTGGTAGAATATGAGACAGAAGGATCAAAGCCAAGAATAACTTTTCAGCTTGAAAAATCACCATTAGTTTCCATATGACTTAAAAAATAAAATCTAAAGCTCAGAAATTTCACATGCAAGGCATTTTTAATATGATCCACATCTACTTCCCTAGTTATATCCTATGCTACTTGTTTCTTTTCTCCTTTAGCTCCTTTTGTCTTAGCTGAAAATTTGACAGTTTTACACATAATGCCCTTTATTGTGTTCATATGGGTAGTAGTCATTTGTTGTAAAACTTTCTTGAGATAATTCCTTTTTCATTGTCTTGCATTTTTTAAGATTTACTTTTATGTGTAGTATAGAGGAAAAACACAGTGAAAAGACTGAGTTACTTCTCCTCTTCTGACTTGAATGGTTTAGATAATGCATTACTCTAAACTATCCTTCCAGTTAGGATTATCTATCCATCTATCATCTATCTATCTATCTATCTATCTATCTATCTATCTATCTATCTATCATCTATCTATATTATTTATCATCTATTATCTATCTATCTATCTATCTGTCATCTATCTATCTGTTTGTTTGAAAATATATGGGGTGAATTGGCTGTCAACATGATAAATCTTAGTTACACTCAAAGGAGTATTTATTTATACTGTAGAGAAATTATACTGCATCATTGTTTAAATCCATGAACAAATATTGTAACAGAAAAAATATAGAATTTAATTTTTCTTTGACATTTTCTTGAAACAAAGCAAGACTTTATGTCTTTACTACTGATATTTTGCCTCAAGGGTTTTTGACTCTTTGAATACAAAATCATGTTGTACAAAATAAGATGAAATATTTTTCTGTAGGTTAGAAGGAGCATATTGTATATTGCTGGAAACAAGTCATCTGAAAATAAATATATTAGAAGATACAAAATGTGTTTTTTATACTTATAAAGAAAGATGACATCAGATGTCTAGAGCTTGACATTAAAGGCTTACATATTAAGTGCAATATCTCAACTTGTCTTTGGAACACAATGGCTTTTTACATGAGATTTCAACAGCCATAGATTCTTCTCTACTTTAAGAGAAGTTAAAACAAGTTTTGCTGCTTTCTTAGTTTGGTATTGATTCAAATAAATATTGATGTATTTTGGGTTTCTAGATTATTTTTGGCATGGGGGTTGAACACATGGGACTTCTTTGTAACAGCATCCCCAGATGTTAGGACTTTTTCACTCTGAATAGAAATGTGAATATATTTGTATACTAGAGTGACACTTCTACAAAAAACCTAGAGACCTTTCTGTTTACTACATGTCACCAAAGATAAAGTGTTAGTACGGGTAAATTTCACTGCTTGTTTAGACTTTACAAATATAATTACTCAGTGTTAGACAATAAGAAATGAAAAAAACACTTAAGTGTCTTTCTCATACCTGGATCTGTTGATTTTGTTTTGTCAATGAGGGCTTTCAATAAGAGCCACTGAAGGTTAGTCTCTCTCAATTGATGTAGTGGTAACAATTTACTCTCTCCAGCCATAGTAAAGATAGAATAAAAAGAACCTGCCCTTCAATCTGTTTGAGGTAGAGATTTTTTTTTTTTTTTTTTTGTTAAAGCATAAACATTGAATTCCTCCGCTTACTTGGAGATGGAAGGTCATTAACAGGGCACTTGAGCAGATTGGAATTACAGTTAACTGAGACGTTGAAACATCCTAAATGGCCTAATGCAGCAACTAAGTGCTTCTTAAATTCCAAAACTTTTACTGGAGCACAGCAATCACGAATTTCCATTGCCTTTAGTAAATCCTGATTTTTATAGTTTTGTGTGAGGGAACGACACAAATTTAAATGACTGTGTTTACATTTTTTGTTTAGCAATATTCATTTGTCAAGATATAAATGTGTAATTTGATTCTGACTCAGTTTTATATGGTTAAATATTAAAAAGAAAAATCAGTGAAAAATTTGCCAGTACAGCTAATGCCATTGCAATTTACTTTAACTGTTTGAGGTTCTATATTAATTTGTACTATTATATCCAGCCATATGTGTGCAAAATTGACATTTGCAGGCATCAATGAAGTCAAAGACAAGATGCTTTCTCCCATTCTCTCTGTATGTCTCTCTCTATTTTTTCTAAGTTTATGATCTCGTAAATATTGGTTTAACTTCTATAAAGAGAAATTCATTTCCAGAACACAAGATAAAAAGATATTTGTGGTTCAAAGTAGAAAATAGACTACAGAATGGAAAGGAAACCCATCCTAATACTTTCTAACACGAACAGCTCACAGGTATCAGATTTGTAATTGCTGATGAACAGCACTAGGAAATGTGCTACAGAAATCCCAAAGAGTCATTGATGGAAGAATCTGAGGCAAAAGGACAAATAAAGATTTACTCTTGAATTAACAAGAACAAAAGTTCCCTCATTTTTATTTAAATGTTCTATTTTATTTCTTGTTTTTCGTTTTCTAATACTCTTCAAATATATTATAAAATATATGTTATGCATTTTTCTTCATTGCTTCTTTAATCTCATTGTCTCTTCCCCATATCATAAGCTGCAAGGAAAATTTAAGGGTAGGTGGGGGAGTATGGGAAATTTCAGACCCAAGAAAGCATCGTGGAAGTGTCATCAGTAACCAAATTTATTTTAGGCTATATAAAATATAGTATATTAAAATATGGATATCTAACATTTTGTAATAAATAACAATAATAAATACAACAATGGAGTACTAAGATGAGCTGGATTTTAATCCTAGTATTGTCACTCACTAATAGTAGAATCAGGGTCATTTGATTTTTCTTACCTTAGTTTTCCATATCTGTGAAATGAAAGCATCTCACTAGATGACCTGTATGGTTCTTTACAACTCTAAAATTCAATGATGTTAGGTACACTTAAAAATTGCTAAATTTTTTTTGTCGTTTATTCAACAGATTCAAGTTACAAATGAAAATAAGTTAATATAAAGTTTAGATAATTTTTACAGTATAGAGAATGAAGGTTCTGTTAAAAAGAGAAGAATGACTGAGACAAAGGGAAGGGAATATTGTGAGGAAGGCATATTTAGTCTATAAAACAAACTCGGAAACTGAAGAGATATGTGGTGATAGGCACTCTGTTGGTAATTAGTTCAATGCTGTGAGATCCTGAAAGACTGTACTTTAGGAGATGAAAACTAACTAGGAAATAGGATGCCAGTGGTACAGGTATAGACATCTTTCTGAGATCATAGTTAAAGGGGAGGCAGGAAATGAGGTGAGAATTAAGTCATCGACTGCTGTCAAGATTAGATTTTTTTCATGCAGACAGTCAAAGGTCAAAAGTAAAAAGTAGGTTAAACAAAATAAGAATCATTCTTTTAAAATTTCCTAGATAAAAATACCTGAAACATTGTTATAGAGTTTATATGGGGCAGCAAAGCATATTTAGTAAACATGTAAATTCTCAAACCTCATACTAGTAAATAATATGTTTAAGACTTACTTGGCCCCAGAACAGTACTGAGAAAACAACACCTCTTTTATCATGCTTTGGTACAAAGTCTATCAAATAATAATATGCATTTCTGAAATGACTAAATATATACTTATGTGGAGGACTATTCAAAGCCATTTTACTAGTAAGCAAGTAATAAATGTTCAAAAGTCCATAACTACACATTTATGTAATACACAGCTGTCACCTTCAATAGATTAAATAATACAACTTCTCAACCACGGTCCTTTAACCAATATCTATAACAGCTAAAACAGATATTTTTTATTATTTATTTATTTACTTTTAAAACATATTTTTCAAACTTGATTTTGAATATATATAGAAAACAGCCTTAACCTTTTTTATATAGAAGTTGCTATTAATACTTAGCTATTGTTTGTAAAACACTTTGATTTTGAATACTATTATTGTAAAATGTTCTTTTATTGCATATAAAATATTCAATTTAATAATTAAATTGATCATAAAATAAATTACTGAAGGACATAGGAAACCATCACTTTTAATGTGGTCATTGCTGATCAGTGCGGATTTATTTAAAATAAAATTGTTTTTTTTTTGATGATGTGAACTCTGTTCACTGTCAGGAATAAAACAAAAATTTACTTTTCAATGGAGCAGAAGATATCAGAGTGGATATTATTTTCAAGAATTCAAGAGGATGCATTTCCAACAAAATTTTCATGGGTGATAAGGTATTTAAATCTTAGAATATTTTAAGCTATATTTAAGAAATTCATTTTATTGTTTTATTCTTGAAATTTGTGAATAACTTATTATTCAAGTTTCATAATAAGAAGTCAAAAGATTTTTAGAAATTTTAAAAGTCTCAATTATTACTCCAGGAGACTGTTGAACATTTCTTAGTTCTCCCTCTGGAGGTAAAATAATTGTATTCATCGCATTATCTAATCTGAAACTCTGTGTAGTAAAAGGTGACATGAAAAGGATAAAAAAGCATGAGTCATTTTCAATGCCCTCTTTACCATTCTGTCATTTTTGTCTTACTACCATTCAGGCATAACCCTGGGTTATTGTTCTAGGTGGTGGCTTGTCAGTATATGGTTTATGCATGTTATAAATATAATAAACTCCAGCATTTAGAGAGTAATAAAGCATATCTTCCAGATGCATCTTTATCAGAGTAGTCCCTCAATCTTTACTATGTCTTTGCTATTTTAAGTTTGGTTAATTAACCCTACGTATAAAAACATAGGAACAGTTTTCTATTAAGTTAGAAAATGCTTTTAATTAGTGATAATCAGAAAACTTTCCTAATATCAAAATCATTCAGCTAAAGACTTTACTCCTATTTTAGGGAGGAAATTAGTTATTGGGAATAATTCATCTCAACCATCCTTCGATTCCCTGAACATCTGCTTGTTTTCTCCTACTCTCTTAGCGTTTTTTTCTTTAGTGGTTCCTTTCTTTAAATCTAAGAACTTTTCCAATTCTCTCGCACTGGAATGATTTTCTTTCATCATATATCTTCTGGCAAACTCTATTTTCTCTTTCCCTCTTATGCACATTACTGAACAATTGGTTTCATCTCAGATGTCTATTACCTCATCCCACATTCATCCTTCAAACCCCTGCAATCGAGCTTCTGTCCCCATCACTCTGTAGAGGCTATTCTGGCTGAAGTCACTAGTGATCAAACCCAATGAACAGTTTAGTCTTTATTTTACCAGATATTTTTTTTTCAGTAAATATTAATAATCATTTTCTTTCTAAAACGTTGCTATTCCCTTATCTTCTGTGACGTATATTCATTTGGTTCCTCTTATTCCTCTTTTTCTTTCTTTCTTTCACTTAGTAACTGCTATTAAGCATCACATTGCATCTGTTAGATTTCATCCCTGATTATGATTCCAAGCATACCCAACATAAATGTGGATGATTTTCAAATCTCTACCTCTAGCCCAGACTTTCATCTGTTCTTTGGACTATATTTTTCAGCTGCAAATATCCCAGAAGAGCATCAAACTCAATAAGCCAAAAATGAAAACTACCATTATTTTTATCTTAAATGAGGTCACATTCTGTATTTTCTTTTTAATTTACCTAGATCAATTCCTATTCTATCATATAAACTAGAAGCCTAATTCCTGACGACTTTCATTCTCTTTTTCTCTCCACACTGGAAACCTGTAAGTTTTGTATTTCATCAACTATAGATGCAGATTTTACATTTTAATATTTCTAAAGTCGGGATACATCACAACAAGCCACAATCAATGTATTGTTATAATTTGATTAGCAGAGTTTTTATTCCCTCTTAGTGATACAAAAAGAAATGTTATTTCCTATTGTCTGGTCCATGGCCTTACATTAGATAAAATACAGTGCTTCATAAATCTATGTCAGTATCTCCACTTCAGTACTACTCCTTTAATTCAACAGTCTCCCTGTCTTCTCTCTAGCCATTTCCATTCGTTATTCTCAACACCATTGAGAATCTTGCATTTGTATAATGCAATCTGATTATGAAATTGTTCTGCTTCAATCTTTCAGTTATACCCACCACCTATGGAATGAAGCCCAATGAAAAAAAGCTTTAGGGCTGCCCATGCTCTCATACCTAACTTTCCACATCAGTCTCCTAAATCATTTTTTCCAGGCTTGAACCTCTAGCAATGCTGATGTACTTGATTCTTTCCCCAAGATCTTTTCTTTTGTGCTCCCTCTCCCTGAAAGTTCTCTCTCTCATACACATACCCCAACGTCCCTTGTCACCAAATCCAGAGAACTCATCTTTCATTCTTTGAGATTCAGCACCTAGTATCTATTTAGAGCTAGATGCCCCACAAAAAAACTTGTGCATATTTTCATCATTGTGCTTACCACATATACCATAAATTTTATTATTTTATCTGCTTTCCTCAGTCAAAAGTATTTTTTTGAGAGTAGAGCTCATATAAGTAATTTTTTTCATCCCTAGCTCTGAATATAGGACTTGAAACCTACAAGGATTTTAGTAACTATTTATTGAACGAACATTGAATGGGATATATCAGTGGACAGATAACAGTTAAAATATCCTTGAAGGATAGGATTACTCATAAATAGCACATGAAGGGAAAAGATAAGAAGACTGAGGACAGAATTCTGGAGAACACCAATAATTAAGAGGTGTACAAAGGAAGAAGTGACTGCCAAGGAGACTGAGAAATAGGGATTAGAGATTTTCAACTTTTATTGAACAGTGGTGATTTATTTTTCCCTAGATCATGACTGGCCTTCCCTCCCATAATCGCCCTCTCCATATTCCTCATCTATCTACTCTGATGAGGTAATGCCTGAATTAGGATCTGAAGGATGTTAATTAGATTCAGAGAAAACAGAAGAATATTTCAGGCAAACAATCTGACACGTGCCAAGTTGCTTTGGTGGGAGAGATCATTAAAAAATACCCAACACATGGTTGAAGTAGAAAGATGTGGGTGGGAAGATGTGACTGGAGAATAAGTTTGCCTTGTGGATCTTGTTATGGATTTTCCCCTTTAACCTTAAGACAACGGAAAGCCTGAGGAAGGTTTTAAATCCTGAGCACAGGAGGTCATATGATGAGATATGCATTTTTTAAATGTCATTCTGTCTTGATTGGGGGGAACTAGAGTGGACACGGAACAGTTATGATTCTTGCACAAATTAGGAAAATCAATAAGGTATGGAGAATGAACATAGGATTTATAGCTGCGTAGGGCTGAAACAGAACCAGATTCCGGCATTTCAATGACATTGTGAGGATTAAATTGGAGAACTTATGAAAACCTTGACAAAAATTAGTTCTCTTTCATCTCTCCCAAACTAGATTTTCATTAAAATCTCTATTATGCACAAAGCACATTTACTTTCAAATTTTAAAATCCACCTGAAGCTTATAGTTAAGGTTTATATTCTTATTATAGTGTTCTGAATAGCTATATTATTAGCACCTACCTTTATATTTTTTACTCTTGACTTTTTATTTGTTTAATAATACAAAGTAAATTCCAGTCTTACAAACAAAAACAAAAAATGTGCAAAACTCATCACACAGACTTAATAAGTAGGTTGAGGTAAGTAGAGAAGATTGCAATTTGGGCCAACCAGCATCAACTCTAACCTCTTAAACAATACCTTCTTTTATGTATTGCACTTTATATGGGTATCAGAGTAGAACTGTGTAATGACAGCCCTAATAGCTACCAGTCATAAAGAAACAACAGAAGAACAAATGTTGAGACTTGAAAGTTGGAAGGATCAATAGCTAGATAGCATTTGTTATATGAGAGCTGAAATTAGATCTTCAAAGAAATACTGCTGAAGGCAAAATAAATTAGGTAATTTAGTATGTTCAAAAAACAACTTATTTTAAGGTTTAAATCCCAACACACACTATATATTTCTTTCACTGCTCATCTGGTGTAAAGGATTTATCCAATACAACTTTTGTTTATCCTCTTGCTATTTTCCAGTTCGGTCTAAACTATCTTGTATAATTTTTATAAAAGAACCCACTTTTGGGGGGTACATGTGTGAGTTTCATCTTCTGTTGGTAAGTTTCTTAAAGGCAGATATTATCTTTTTATTCTAAGTATCTGGAAAATCATGGTGAAAAGTTAAAGATGTCGTTGGTCAGATAAACATGAATTATCGCAGAGTGTCTGCTAAAATACTACCTCCTCAGAGAGCCCCTTACTGTCTACTTATATCTTTCCCTACTTTATGTTTCTTCATGATACTGCTCACTATCTATCTTAATATTATTTCTACACTTATTTATTGTCTGTTTCCCTCACTAGAACATATGCTGCATAAGGGCAGGAAGTTTGTCTTCCTTTCTTTCTATATTCCCAGAGCCTGAAAGAAAGCCTGCCACAGAATAGGTGCTCAAATATATTTGATAAATGAATGCATAATCAATATTTTTAGTATTTCCTCTGTATTTCCTTTTCATATTTGTCAGTACTTAATAAGATAAAAGATTTATGCTCAGAAATTGTTATTCTCTAATTGTTTGGATATATTAGTCACGGTTCTCCAGAAAAATGGAACCAATAGGTTTATACATGTACATATTAGAGAAGGAGATTTATTTTAAGGGATTGACTCATGCAATTGTGGCAGCTGGATAGTCTGAAATCTGCAGAGCAGGCCAGCAGGCTAGAAATTCCAGCAAGGGTTGATGCTGCAGTCTTGAGTTGGAAGGCAGTCTGGAGGTATAATTTCTTCCTTTTCAGGGGACTTTAGTCTTTTCTCTTAAGGCTCTCACCTAAGTAGATAAGGCCCACCACATTATGGAGAATAATCCTTTTATTCAAAGTCTACTGATTTAAACCTTAATCATAGCTATAAGATATCTTCACAACAGCATCTGGATTGGTGTTTGACCAAAAATTGAAGTATCATGGCCTAGAAAAATTGATATCTAAAATTAACATGAGAGAAGACTTTTTAACACTAATCCTTAAATCTTGTTTCACTCAGACTGTCAAGAGTGAGCTTCATCTGCCTATATGGTGCTTAAACAGCTGCTGCCAGCAGAAGGCACCCTGAAGCACTGATTTTGAGGGTCTCAGGTCTATGTCAATCTACTCTTACATGTGGTCTGCAGAACTCTGGCATCTACATCACTTGGAAGCTTGTTAGAAGTGCAGAATCTCAGGCCCCATTCTAGATCACTGTATCTGCATTTGCATGTTAGCAAGATTGCCGGGGGATTCCTGTGTACATTAAGCAGATGTGATGCTCTTCCCAGGGAGTTTGGGGCAAAGAAGTTTTCATGTTCCACACTCTCCAGTTTTTAGATCCGCCTTTTCTGCACTTTTCATTTGCATATGGGTGGTCCTATAATTTGATTGAGAGCAGAAAAGAGGCTGATGTTAATTGGCTTTTTCTCCTTTTCTCTATTTGGAAAGAACACTGAGTACTAATAAAAATCAGCATTATGTTAGAAGCTCTACAAAATATGAGAAGTAGGCATAGCCTTCACTTTAATATAAGTCTTTAAGGAAAAGACAGCATAGGAGAAGGTGGACTGTAAAGCCTATTTGGAGATGAAGGTTCTTGATGTGAAACTAACAGTTTCTAGCCATGTGACCTTGAAAAATATTTTACCTTTGGCTGCAGTTTCCTTTATTGAGAAGTTTAAGTTAGTTCATCATCATTGACCTGACTCCAATCTCCAACATTCTGCTGTCAAGTGAGATAATAGATATGAAAGAATTCATACCTATGAAAGAATATGGTGAGAGGTAAGGTAATGATGAAGAGGACTATTTAGTATAACTTCAAAGTGTTTTCATTAAAGAGGTTAATTACAAAATAATGAGGTTCCATTTTTAAAGATTATAAAAAATTCAGCCTTTTAAGGCTTTCTTTGTGTACAGAATGAAGAATGTACATACTCTAAATCAGATGGGAGAAGAATGAGGGTTTTTGGATGGAACAGAATGGCCTAGGAAGTAGATTTATGGGGATCCTAAAGCATAGTTTGCCTAGTGCAATCCTTATACATAGTTATATATAAAAGAATGTGTCATTCCAGGGTGTTGGGTGGCTGATGTGGGATAAGCCAAGGAAGGTGTATGATTCTGCTGTAAGAAGAGCAAGCTCTGGTCTTCACAGTCTCAGATTTAACAAAATCAAAATTTTTATATGGTCTTAGGTCTTTTTGAGATCAGAAACATTAGGATCTTATGTGGAGTTGTTCTATTTAAATCTAAAAAAGAAAGTTCCTAGGGGGACTAGAGATTTTACTGGTCATGAGTTGAAGCAGCATTGTTCAGACATTCACTCAGGTAACTTGACTTCAGTAAGGGACTTTTTTACTTTCATCATCAACTACACACACTCGCAGTAGTCCACTTCCACAGAGCAGCCAGCCAAATCTTACTACAGTTAAAATTTTATCACAATACTCCATTTAAAAAATTTTTGATTGTACATAGAATTATAACTAAACTTCTTTGTTTGGCATTTCCTGTCTCCAATATCACTTATTTCAATTTCCTAACCACTCAATATCTTTCAGACACATTGACCTCTGCTATTTCCCATATAACAGATCTTCTCTGCCTAAGTATTCCTACGTTAGTATCTCCCCAACACCTTCTCTGCCAGCCTCCACATGGTGAGCTGCTTCTAACTCTTCACTTTCAGAGAGGACACCTTATAGTAATCTGGGTCCGATCATGATAGAAACCACACACTAGGTTAAATAAGAGAAATATAAGAAAAAGATTAACTGATAAAAGAAAAACTGTAAGAGACATAAAAGGAAATTCTACATGGTCTCCTAGGGCTGAAGAAGAGTATTCACAGAAGGAAACACTCGGAAGTGGTTCATATCTCATTGGAGGAGGTGTGATTTGGCCATCAGAGAGCAGAGAAGTTCGCTAAAGTAACTAGGCCAGAGATGGTGTGGATTTGCTAAGTGAAAAAAAGGCAACTCCCTTGGAATATAGAAGGAGGGAGAGGATGATCAGCAGTGGGTGGCTGACCATATAATAGGAGCTTAGCAGCCAGCAGTGATAGAAGGCCTTCTGAGCCTAAGGGCCATTAGAAGTTCGGGGTAGGTTTGCAGAACAAATTACTGCAAAGTACACACCAGTGTGACACTGGTGTGTGAAAATTATTTAACAGGGAAAGAGACCATCATGATGTTCTGTCTCACAGAGACTCTGTTCTAGGGAGCTGAGGAAAGGTTTTCGCCAGCCAAGGATGCAAGGTCACAGAGAGACTTTCCGGGCCCGTAATTGGGGCAAGCTTTAGGGGATGCTCTTACACTCTCACCACCAGCTACTTTTCCCCTGTCTCCTCCTACTCCATGGAAATCAGAGGAAGCAGCTTCTTTTTGCAGTATTCCCAAACACCTTCCACTGAGAAAGCTTAACATTATGTTCACTTTAAAGGACAAATACTTGAACTTCTGTTTGGGGGCCCAGAACATCTTCCAAAGGGTTTATTCAGAGCTCAGAGGCAATACATTAATTACCGACACACCTGACCTTCGTGCCCCAACCTTAAGGAACTCTGCAAGCTTAACACATTATTCTCCTTCTGATCCTTCTGTTTCTTCAGTAGCACTTATGATAATGTTCTCTTTAATTTTATTTGGTTACTTAAATTTTCTGATTGTTTAATCAGAATGTAAGCAAATTAAAACAAGGACAATAATGTGTTCTGCTCATCATATTCCTAGAGCCAGCAAAGGTGCTTAAAATATATTTTAAATGAATGTGGAATGAATTTTCAGAATTGACTCTGAAGAAGAGAACTCTCTTAGACTATAGCAGTAACAAGATATTTCCAACTCCAAATATGATAGGAAGATAAGAGTGGGAGAAGAAATGAGAACTACGATGGACCTTGCAGGCCTGTTTGAGTTTACTGTTTCTTGCTTTTCTTTTATCTTTTCTTTTTTTAAGAAGAAAAGAAAGATTACATTAGAATACTCATACATTTGGATACATTTAACCCTTCAGTACAGGCTGATATTCTTATTCAATATTACACTTATTCTTCATTGAGTTATTGGTATAACCCCTTGGTTTTGAGTTATATGGAAACTGTATATTGCCAGTGGAATTCACCCTGAGGATCTATGATGTACTTTGCAATTACATCTTAATTTACCAAGAGTTATTTATGCTGCAGGAAACCTTGTGTTTCAAGGTGTAAAAATAATCTATTACTAAAAAGCATTTAAGCTCACCATCTTACTAAATTTATCTCAAGTAAAGAGAAAGATACTCTGATTCCAGATTTTCTCAATACTTCCCCTGCTTCATTTATTTGATTATCTCTGAAGTATAGTTCCCAAAATCTTTCTTTGTATGCACTCATTTCAATAGTGAAAACTGAAAAAAAACAAAACAAAACAATGTTTTTACATTGTATATTCTCATATACTGAGGCTGCCATGTTCTCAAAGTAAACAGTTTAAGAAATCCAGGAAAGCATGTAAACCACTTAACATGGAAAAGACTATTATACTGTTTACTCAACTAGTTGGATTCTTTGTTCTTTAAACATCACTAATGACTTTTCTTTTAATTTTTAAATTTTTTTTTGTTTTTTACACCTACAGCACCTGATCTTCCTAGGTGGTCTCCCATCCAAGTACTAACCAGGCCCGACCCTGCTTAGCTTCCGAGATCAGACGGGATCAAGTTTGTTCAAAGTAGCATGGCCTTAGACTGTCTAATGACTTTTCTAAAGTTGTTTCTCTTCCAAATTAGAATAAGTGTTATGATTGAAAAGAATGAGGAAGGTGCATGGTAGGAGGAAACTGATTTATTTTAGGTTCAGAGAAAGCCTTTCTCAGTGACATCTAAGTTTAGAACTAAAGTTTGAAAAGGAATTGGCTAAGAAAAAAGAAAAGGAATGAGTGTTTTGGGCAGAAAGAAGAACACACCTGAAGACACTGAGGGAAGATGGAGTTTGGCATTTTCTGGGGACTGAAAGAAGGTGGTGTGGCTGAAAAACAGTGAACCCAGTGCATAAGTAGTGAGGGGGCTAGTAGAAGATGAAACAAGGCAGGAGCAGAACCTATATTGCTTTAGAGGCCATGTTAGGAACTTTAGATTTTATTTCAGCTCTCCTGGTAAGCCACTGGAAGAGTTACTCAAGGAGTAGCAATCTCCTATTTACTTTTTAAGAACTCCACTAGATTTATTCATTAATCTATGCAGTTGTAAATATATAAAAAGACTTGGTCTAATCTTTTATAATATAATTAATAATTTATTAGATATAAAAACTTCTGATAATTAAAATTTCTATTTTAATGAAGATTATCTTTTAGTCAAAAAAGCAGTGAATGTAAAAAATTTGAAAAAATAAAGGAGAAAATATCTACATGCTCAGCATATGAGATAAAACCATTTTTTGCTATCATTATAGCACCTACACTTCCAGTTCGTTTGAGTTTCCTGATTTTTTTTGTTAATATTTTAAAATAGTAACTTTCCTGTCTTTAAAAACATTCTCCTTTCAACTAAAACACTGTAATAATTTATTATGTGGCTAGATCATACTTTACTGTAAATACTACCTTATTGGACATTTTAAAAAATTATTTTGATTTAAAACATTTAATCAGTAACATATTTGCACACAGATATTTTCCTATATTTCTAATAATTTTACTAGCTTAGGTTCCTAGAAGTGGAATTAGTGGGTCAAAGGTCACAGATGCTTTGTTACACTTTTGTTTGAGCATGCCTATTACACTATTCCACTGCAAGCACTGAATATTATATCTATTGTAAATATTTATAATTAAATAAGTAGTGTTTAAGTGTCTTACATGTATCTTATTGTTGTTTTAATTTGTATTTCTTCATTACTTTTTTGAACATTTAATATTTCTTAGCTATTTCTACTCCCTCTTTTCTGAATTATTTATTCATGTCCTTTGATCATTCCAGTATAGAGGCTTCATGTTTTATTTGCTGACTTGCAAGCTAATCATAAATATTGTAAAGTATTGTTAATTTTGTTTATAATCTTTAGACACCTATTTTATACTTGAATGTAGTCAAATCTATAATTTTCTTTATGATAATATCTATTGCTGTTAAGTTTATAAAGTTTTCCTCCATCAAATATCCAGTTTCTATTTTCTTAGTTTCCTTAACTATACAATTTATCTAAACTTAATAGTAGAGTACTGTGTGATATGAAGATCAAAATAAATGATTGCAAACCATCTTTCTATTCAGCAGATATATAATGACCATCTACCCCAAGAAGATGATCTTGTGGGCACAAATGGAACAGTGGAGAACTAAATAAAATGCTTGCCTTTGTGGATCTTATATTCTAGTGGGGATGAAATCTCATCACTGTTTATTAAATAATCTTACCTTCTACACTGATTTTTGTATTACTTTTATCATAAATACTTTTCATATATAAAAGAATTTTTTTCTAGAACATTTATTATTGTTCCTTGTTGTGTCTATATATTTTTTATAATTTTTTAAAATTATTTTTTTTAATTGAAGAAATGATTTCCTTTCTTTGCCCATCTACCTCCCCCGTGCCCTTTCTCCCATACCCTCTGGTAACCAGCAGTCTATTGTCTATGTCCATGAGTCTCTGTTTGTTTGTCTTGAATATTTTTTCTAATAGTCCACTCTTTTGTATTGCTGTTTCATACATATTAATACAAGGTAGATCAAGTTTCCATTATTATTATTCTTTTATGAAATATATTTTAGTCTAGCCGGTTTATTTTCTAAAGAAGATTTTAATTTTTTTCAGTTTCAAAGAATTTGATTGGAGTTTTCATCAACATATAAAGGTACCTGAAAGTTTATCTGGAAATATTAAACATGATTATAATTGCAATATTTCTGTCAATGACTATGTCATCCTTTTCCATATAATAAAATCTATATATCTCAAATTGTGCTGATTTTCTTCAGCTAGATTTGAGGATCTATTGTTAAGATTTTTTAAATGATTTTTTTCTTAAGTTTTGTTAAGATTTTTCTTAGATTTGATATTTTGTTCCTGTTTAAAGTAATTTTTTTTCTCTCACTATATTCTCTAACTTAGTAAAGATGCTTCCACAGGAAGCTCTTACTGTTGTATATTTGTCATAAGTCCATTAATTTTACTAAACTTCCATAATTATACTACCTTTGCTTATTTCTCAAATTTCGTAGATATACAATGATACTGTGTACAAACTACCTTCTTTCATAGTTATAGGTTTGCTTCATTCATTATTGAGAATTGAAACATTATTAAACCATAAAAGTTATAGTGGGAAAATCTTTTATTAATTTAGAACACATTTTTTTCCAAATCTGATCTAAATGTCCAGGAAAAAAATATCTCCCTGGTATCTAAAAACTATAAATAGCATACAGTCAACAGTGTATACATCATCAATAATGAATGAAATCTAAAGTAATACTTAGGGTTAATGTAGTAAACAACTTGTAGTAATTTCATGTACAATTATGCTCATTTTTAAGAAGAAACAATGTTCAAACTTCTCAAATTGTATACATTAAATATATAGCTTTTGTTTACTAATTATACCACAACGAAGCTGTTAAAAAAGGAAATAAAGAAAATCAAAAGACACTAGAAATTATTCTCCATAATATCATTTAAATCAATTTTAATTTTGGGGAAATAACTTTTGTATTTTCACAGGGCACAATAGTTACTGGATTCTAATTACCTTATCATTTCATGGAATCATAAAACTAGAAATCTTTCAACAATAACTTAAAAAACCCCATTCAACAATGAACTAGTATTCATGTTTGAAGAAACAGTGTGTGAAATATTTTTCACAGTTCTGAGGACTAGAATCTCTTACATATAAAAATTTGAAAGATATTCTGTTTTTATAAAACCTGACTGTGTGGTAGATAGAAAATGGAAATACGCACTCTTTTCAGGTACAAATATTTTGCTGTACCCAACATCCACATATTATGATCTATACGATGAGCCATCTTTTGGTGATTCCATTTTTCATAGAAGTATGATGCTTTGCTAAGCCAAAAGTCAATGATTATCTATTGGTTAGCATAAGTTCTCTCTACAAGGATATCCGTGGGAAAGTGAGGGAGCAAGATCTCCAAAGGCCAAAAGGGTAAAGAAAGTACAAGATCTGCAAGACTGAGACTTAGATAGCATCAGTACTGGATCAAGATAAGAGGTCAAATAAAGAAATAAAGGAGTAACAAGAAGGATGCAAATCAAGAGAATATAATGTCACAAATCAAGGAGAGGTATTTTAAAGAATGAGAGTGTAATCAACAGTCAAATTGATGGTCTTGGATGATAGGCTTACCATATAATTAAGAGAGTGTCTGCCCTCATGGTGGAATATGCTAAGAAAAGTGATTACATGTGTGTTAAATTTCATGATATATTTCAGGTTATATTTATATACTCATATTATATTTCATGCTCCCTTAAATAAAATATTTAAGTTGACTTTCAATATTGAAAGGAATTAGTGTGGGAGGGAGTTGAGTGGTGTTTCAAGGGAAAAATTATTTATTCAAATGTGTGTGTATATATATATATATATATATATATATATATATATATATATACATACAGAATGAAAACTAGGTTGGACACAGAACTAAACAAGTTCTGCCAGTGGACTATAATTTTAATTTTAAGCTCTCTAACTCCCTTAAAATTGTCCACAAAAGAGGGAAGTATTTTGCTGACTTCAAATCTATGACATATGCACATTTACATAATTATATTTTTTCACTTATTAGAATAAGAAAATAGTTTTAAAAGGAAGAAAAAGGCAGTCATCACTTCTTTTTTTTTTTTTTTGATGGAGTAACTCATAGTATTTGTGTTTCTTAGATTTCTCTGTTGTTCCTGTACACTACCTCTACATTCCCTCTAGGACAGGAAGTATATGTTTCTCAATGTGTTGTGATTGACCAAGAATACTGCTGTTGTTGAGTGAATATAAAATAATAATTATAATTATTCTAGCATCCTAAATGAGGCTGATATATGGCAATGGAAATATGCAAATAAAAGAATAAAGTCAAAGCACTTATACTTTTGTTTACTGATGTCAGACATTTACACTATCTTATTAATTCTCACAGTGTCTTTTAAAGCTTTTGCTATTTTAATCTAAAATTTGGAGGAAGTAAATGAAGTACAGAGGGACAAAACAATTGTTTCCTAGTTGAATAACAACTGGATGAAAATCCAATATCCACAAATTATTAGATCCTAAAAACATATTAACCTCATGCTTTATTAGCTATTTACACACACATATGAGAGATCTCAAATAAAAAGGAAATATAACCAAGAATAAGAAAAAAATATTTTTTTGTTTTTAAAGTCATCAGTTTCAATTAAAAATCTTTTAATGAAGTATCTTAGTATATCTGTTAACAAGTATAAAAGAAAGTAAAGAAAAATTTGGTAGCCTAAGAATTAGAACAAGGGATACAATAATCCTGGGATGATTCCAGTACCTTTTGTTTATCCATGGGTGGATTATCTGCTTTGTGAATTATTCATGACTAATTTTGAATCTTAGAGCGGTATTGCCCCAGTGCTTGGTTAGCTCTGAGGCCCTTTCCTCCCACAACCCAGCTGGTGTGTACTCAGGGAAGGCAAACTCTTTTAAATAGGAATCCAAGCAAAACACAATTAGGAAAGCAAATGTGCTGAAAAATTAATATCATGAATTACAAAGCCAAATATGAGTGATTTGAATGTCACCTACCGTTCTGAAGTATCCAACTATTGTTCTGTGATGCTTAGGTAATTGACTTAAGCCGGTCAAATCACAGAGACCTTTAATCTATAAGAGAGGTCCCTCTCATTAGGTTTGATCAAAATAATTGAATTACAAAATCTGACCAAGTCAGAGCAGTGGCTGAAAGCCTGATAGCTTTCCAATGGCCTGCAGTTTCCTCCAGAAGAAAAAGAACCATCTACCAGGAATAAACATGGCCATAACTTAAAACCACACTTCTTGTCCAAGCTGAACATAGCCAGAGCTAAAAAGGAGTCGTGCTTACATCGGAAAAGCTGCAGAGCTCACAACCACCTCACAACCTTTCTCCTCACCACATGCACGCACACACACACTCACTCACTCCTCAGAACTTCTGGCACCTAAAAGAATTCATCATAGATTTTGTGGTGAGTAGATTAACTAGTATACGCAAATACTATCATTCATTTAAATAAGTCAAATCCTGTCATATTCATGGACATTGTACCCATTTACAAATAACAGAAAGCTTTTAGCAGAGTTGTATCCAAATGATTCATTTCCTTAAAAATTAATGACTTGCACATACAGGTATAAGGATAAAGTATAAATTTCTATAATGTTTTCATTATGCAAGATGATATTTAAAATGTTTTTTAAAAAATTAGGAAACCAAAACATGCTCATTGCTAAAAATTAAACTCTGACCACTATTGTAATTTGATTCATCACTAAACTCACTATATTATTTTTCTAAATGAACTGACTCATTGATAATTTTAGAATATAGTTAAATAATCACTTTTTATATTACAGCCTTTCTTTTGCAAACGAGATTTGTAATACCACTGAGTGTTCATATTTAACTTAATGTTTATTAACAAATTAGCATTAGCTGTTATAAGTAGACTTTTATTAAATGACTCTTATAATGTAAAGGATTTGAATTAAAGCATTACTGTACTTTATAGGTTTTCTTTCTTCTTTTGCAATAACATGACGAGAGATTAGCATGATTTATTTTCAAGAAATTAATGTTCTTCAGAATAATTATTCTCATTTTGACCTGTTGAACTAGCTCCATATTTACAAAAAAATAATTGAGTGTTGATAAGAATGTACCATCTTCTGAGGCTTTCTAATCACCAGCTCTACCAATACAGGGCAGTTCTTTGCTGACCCAATATAAGTATACTTAACTAATGAGTTATGGACCTTTAAGAGACATCTCTTTCTGCATTAAAATTTTCTCAAATTGCTTCGAATATATTTTCATCACTTCATAGATACACTTTATTCTTGTTTTATCTCAATCTTTGATTTTGCTGGTTGTTCAAGGGATCTGGTAATGTTTTTAAAAATTCAAATTAACAATAAAAAATTATAACAAATCAAGGTTATGGAGGTATGCCCACTTTATTTAATTAGAAAATTTCTGTTCCAATTGTAATTTTCTAACATGAAATGTTTCTTCACAGTGCTCTGCAAAATTTCATACCATCTTTAACAATATCGAAACATAGAATGTATGAAATGGAAAAGAGCCAAGATATCATCAATTTTAGCCCCATTTTATTTACAGCTATGCTGATGGAGAAGTGAAGAAATATGCATAAAGTACACAGCTAGTTAGTATCAAATGGTATGCTATGTTTCTGTAAATGTAAAAAATATTTCCTATATTTGTTAATCACTTTTAAGTTATCTGTATATATATATATACATTGAGGTGTTTTAAGTTCATCAATTAAAAATGACTGTCATCTCAACTCTATCCTGGATCTGATTCTAGAGTAGAAAGAGGAAATTAATGGAAAACAGGTGAAATTTGAATAAAGTCCAGAGGTTAGTTAGTAGTTATGTACGAATGTTCACTTCTTAGTTTGGCAACTGTACCATGTGTAACGTGTTAATAGAGGTATTAAGAACAAGACGAAAGGCCCCAAATGGAGGCTCTTCTGCTAAGCTCCACATTACCAAACTGACTTGGTTTAATAATAATTTCAGCTCTCCCAGAAATGGAATCTTAAATCAGTCAGTCAGGAATCACTAGCTCAATTCTATTTATGTCATCTGCCTGATAGACCCCTGTTATTCCATAAAGTAACTTTGCAATAACCAACCTACATTTTTGTCTAGTATAACTTCTTTATTCCCCATCCCTAATTGCCTATAAAAGCCTTTCATTTTCTACAGCTACTGAGTTCCTTTCTATCTGCTGTTGCCCACCCCAATTGATTTTTGCTCAAATAGACTCTTAATATGCCTCAGCTTATCTTTTAACAGAGAAAAGCTACTTGGAACAAGAAAAATTTAAACCAAACTCACCCGGCTTTAACTGCTTGTGGCTAGTGAAATGTCCCCTTTGCATGATTTCACATTCATTCTGTGACTGCTGTGACATACTACCTGGATCCTTTCATAGCGTTTTAGGACCAAAGTGTTTATTCCTCTAGCCACCACGGTGTGTGAATGTGGTGGGTACAAAGACCTTTTATTTCAAATTCCATCATATATATAGACATTGTGTTGGGTACAAAGAACGCCATGTTCATAAGACATCGAAAATGGGCTACTCGGGGAGGCGGCATACTTTGGGCAGGCAGTGCTTTTTGGTCAGGTGCAATTCCTGGAGAGAGACTCAGCTGTGCCCTCTCAGTAGGGAACAACCTAGTGGTTGGAATGAGTACCTTTGTCCTAAAAGGGTATCTGAGTGTTGTGGCACAGTAATCACTAAAATGAAGCTAATTCTTTAGCACAATAGTTGGCCACAGGATGACAGTGAAATTAGGCGAGGAAATTTTGCTAGGCACAGGATGTTAACGCCAGGTGAGCTTGGCTTAAAATTTTTCTTGTTCCTAGTATTTTTTTCTCTTGATTTTTTTTCTTTTTTGTACCTGTAATTATCTACATATTTTATAATATCTATCTCGAGATGTCAGCTATTTGAGTTGAAGTGGGAATTTAGAATAAGTTAAAAAATATATTTTGGATCTTAAAGAGATGTGTTTTTTGATGTGGAAAATATATACAGAAAGTCCACTTAGTTTGTCTATCCAAGGGTATAGTAAATCCCACCCTTACTTTCCACATTTGTCCAAGTGAAGACATCTGCGTTTTCATTAGACATGACTAAGTTATATTGTGGTGAAAAAACCAATCCTCAAATCTCAGTGGCTTAACACATCGAATCTTACATGTTCAATATGGGATAATAAGAGTACATAGAAGGCTCTGTCCTTTTGTAATGGCCCCATCTGGAACACAAAGACTCTAAGTTCACTGCAGAAGAGGCAAAGAAGAACAGAGGAAGCACACCTGTTCTTAAATACCTAGAATCAGAAATGACATTTCTGCTAACAGTTTGCAGCCTAAAACTTGTCACATGGTTCCAAACGAACTGTAAAGAAGGTTGGGAAATGTAGAGGAATGCATAGAGTATTAACAGACTCTGCTCAAACTGGCTAGTGAAACTTCTGGAATATTTTTATACATATCTTCAACACAGTAAAGAAAGACTTAATCGATATGTCAATATCCTGTATTTCATTACTGGCTAGAATCTAATTCATCAATATAGCTTCTCTAAGGAAAGAATAGGCCAATCTTCATGCCTTATATATTTTTATTTCAGTAATATTGGTTAACGAAGCAATAACCGGAACATTCAGACGGTGAATATTATTAAAGACACACAGAAAAGTGCTTTGGTGACTTGCACAATCATGGTAAACACAGAAATTTCAATTTAAAAATCTTTTGAATTTATTATGGAAATTAGCCTTACAATTCTAAAGTTGCCATAAAATATCTAAGCAGGGATAATTTATGTTCTGGTTGTTTTATAAGGAGCCACAATGTATTAGGGCAAATAGAATATGCAAAAGTTTTCGGCAAACATCCAAACAGGACATTAGTAAACAGCACCAGAGGGGGAGGCTTTAGTACAAAGGCGTGCATTTCCTTACCATATGGTCCTAGTTTTTCAGTTAAAATGTTTTCCTTTCTGAAAAAAAATTGCCTCTTTTTCCTTAATGTTACAGCAGACCTGTTTTATAAATTAGAATTACCATTTGCTATGAATATTGGTCAATGGAATATAAGTCTTTTTATTACAGATGCATAAAGTAATGGCTGAAAACCTCAGCCTTGGAGTCAGACTATCTAGGTGCGGTTCTTGGCTCTGCCCCTTCCAATGTCCCTGTGTAATCAATTAACTTCTCTAAGGCTCAGTTTCCTAATTTATAAAATGGACAGATAACTATGATCTACTGACCAGGGCTGATGTCAGAACAAAAGGGTTAATATTTGTAATATGTTTAGTACAATGCCTGGCATACAGCAAACTGTGTGTCTGCTGCTGTTGTTTTAACTATTATTCATCCACTTATAAATAAATTAATTTTACAAGAGAGGAAGCCTTTATAATAGAGAAGTTAAGTCCAATATAAAACATAAAATAATTGTGTCAATAAAAAATGTCAAATGCCAAAGTAAGTTTTGCCAACATTACTCATTTATTTCTTTTCCTGTTCCATAATGTTCCCCAGTCAGAAAGTCAGTTCTAAGGGAAAATATGTTATCAATTTGTGTTTATTAACTAATATATTTTCACATGTGATCAGTTCAGGGAAGCAATTAAGGGATAAAAAAGGAAAAGGAGATCTTTTCTTTACATACTGAATTCTGCATGACCCTGCCCTACTCCCACACATATACAAACACACTCACTGTTCCACAGCAATAAACTGGTTGGCACTCTGGCTGGGGAGAGAAAGACAAAACATCATGGCAAGAAGGGACTGAAAATAAGAGCTGAACGATGTGGAGAATTTCATACTCAGAGTCTTTTTGTAGTCAATGGGAAATAGAAGATTGGAATTAAAGCTATGAAAGGGTAATCATAATTTCTAACTCCTCTCATATCCTGCAATATTCTCCTCTAGCAGGGAAAGGAAGAGATGTGATCAAAGCATTTATAGGCTTTAAAGTCTTCTCCAGATAAACTTCCCTTTCATTGCTACCCATGGACAGGACTTCTCTTGGTCCTACCAATGCCTGAGGAGGAGAGTCCCACCTCTGACTGCTGCAGGGCACTGCCAAAATCTTGGCACCTAAAAGCCATAAACATCCTAACTCCAGAACATGTATGGTTTGAATTGTCTCCCTCCCAAAAATTGATATGGCGAAGCCCTACTACCTCAGAATGTAACTGTATTTACAGATAGGGCCTCTAAAGAGGCAATTAAATTAAAACGAAACTATTACAATAGGTCCTAATCTAAACTGACTGGTGTCCTTACAAGAAAAATTTGGACACACAAAGGAATACCAGGGAAGACATACACAAAGGAAAAAAATCATAAGAGGACACACTGAGAAGACTGCCATTTGAAAGAGAGAGAGAGGCCTCAGAAGATATTAAACCTTGATCTATGACTTTTAGCCTCTAGAACTGAGAAAATATATTTCTGTTGTTTAAGATACCCAGCCTGTGGTATTTGTTAAGGCAGTCCAAGTGCACTAATGCAACATATTTTTGGATTCAGTAAAGCCAGCTTATTTGCTTTCCATTTACTCCCTGCCAGGCAATCTTATAATATGTACTATGCCTTGTCTCATTTAACTTTAGTCCTTGTGTTGGAAAAAATAAACTAAGTGAAAAATTATATACTTTAATGGTTCACTTCAGAAAAAATGTTCTCATTCTGAAACTCTGGGGTGGTAACAAACAATTACATTTATGTTATCTAGACTCTATCACACATTTATCTGTAATAATTTTTAAGGTTGGAAGAAGTGATGTTGAAATTGTAGTCAAATTATCATTCTTTGCCCCATCTATTGTACTCCCCCGAGCTAAGTTTATTAATATCAAAGATTTCTATTCATTCTATGTAAATTTACTAAAGTCTGTTAAATCTCCTGATTGCTGACATTTTAGAGTTTAATACACTTTTTGTCTCTCTTTTGACAAATCACACACATATCTTCAGGGACTCTTATTACAGAGCTAAGTACATCGTCTGACAAAAGCTGAAGAATTTTAATAGATAAATGACGAATTTTAACAAAGAGCTCCACTGAGTTAATTTCTGAAATCGTTTACTGTATGTATAGAACACTGGCAGAAGTAATTTGATGAAGTGCAGGTTTTCTATACATAATAAAGTAGAGAATTATTAGTAGATATATTCAATAAGATTCATCTATTTGATGGATAACCACAAAATAATCTACCAATACAAATATCTTCTTCTTTCTTATTAGGTTCTTTTTCCCTGGACTAAAAAATAATGTCACGAGTTATTAGCATCTATCATTTCCATCATTTGGATGGTGGCCTTAGTAGGGTTTAGAATGAATCCTGAAAGGTCAAGTTCAAATGAGAAAAAGAAGCAGTTCTACTACTGCAAAATTAACGACATCTTAGTCTTCAAAAACAAAAAGTTTTAAAATATATATATATACCTCTGGGTAGTTACACTTTTCTTTGAATATTCAGTTTACATCATGTGAAGTATGTATATGTATGTGTGGTGTGTGAAGTATGTGTGGTGTGTGAAGTATGTATGTGAAGGCATGTACTTGACGAAATCATTGCAGAATCTGTTCTCTGCAGGTGTTAGGAAAGGTCAGAGAGGATCATCATCAAAAAGTGAAGTGATTTTATTCTTTATAAACTCCTGATGTAAACAGATTAAAGAACACAACTAAATCCTTACTCACTTGCATGACATCACATACAATCGCAGCTAAAAATTTCTGTCAAAACCCAGAGAGTCACTACCAGATTGTTGCCTGATTGGCAGATAACTCAAAATGCTATTTCTGTGGTTTTAGTTAATCAGTGTTTATTTTGCATGATTTAAAAAGATGTTTTTTAAATAATTTTTTAATAATTTTTATTTTTCAATTACACTTGGCATACATTATTATATGTTATATTAGTTTCTGGTGTGCAACAAAATGATTAGACTTTTATAACTCACAATCACTCTGATAAATCTAGTACCCATCTGACACCAAACATAGTTATTACAATATTATTGACCATACTCTTCATGCTATACTCCATATCCCCATGACTACCTTGTAACCCCAATTTGTACTTCTCAATCCCTTCCCCTTTTTCACCCACTCCCCCAAAGCCCCTCCCATCTGGCAATCATCAAAATGGTCTCTGTATCTATAAGGATGTTTCTGTTTTGTTTGTTTACTTTGTTCTTTAGATTTCATATGTAAGTGAAATTATACGGCATTTGTCTTTCTATGTCTGTCTGACTTACTCCACTCAGCACAATACCCTCTAGGTCCGTCCATGCTATTTTTGGTGGCAAGATTTCATTCTTTTTATGGCTGAGTAATATTCCTTTGCACATATGTATCACTTCTTCTTTATCCATTTATTGATGGACACCAGGTTGCTTTCACATCTTAACCATTGGAAATAATGTTGCAATGAACATATGGATTCACATGTCCCCTCAAAGTAATGTTTTGGGTTTCTTCAGATAAATAGCCAGAAGTGGGATTATTTGGTCTGTCTTTTGTTATGGCTTTTGTTTTAAAGTCTCTTTTGTCTGGTATAAGTATTGCTACGCTCACTTTTTTGTTTGTTTCCATTTTCATGAAATACCTTTTTCCATCCCTTTACTTTCCATCTCTGTCTTTTAATCTGAAGTGAGTCTCTTGTAGGCAGCCTATGTAAGGGTCTTGTATTCTTATCTATTCAACCACCCTATCTTTTGACTGGAGTGTTTAATCTATTAATATTGAAAGTACTTGTTGATTATATGTATTATCTTTTTTTTCTTCTAATTCGTCTTAAAGAAGTCCCTCTAATATTTCTTGTAATACTGATTTGTAATATTGATTTGCTAAACTCTTTTAGCTTATTATTTGTTTTCAATATCAGAAGCTCTTTATCTCTTCTTCAATTTTAAATGACAGTCTTTCTGTATAGTGTAGTCTTGGTTGTAGGTCTGCTTTTTATCGTTTTGAATATTTCATGACAATCCCTTTTGGTCTGCATAGTTTCTGTTGAGAAATCAGCTGACAGTCTTATGGGAGGTCCTTTGTAGGTAACTGCTTTTTTCTTGCTGCTCTTTATAGTCTCCCTTTGTCTTTGGCATTTTAATGATGATGTGTCTTGGTGTGGGCTTCTTTGGGTTCATCTTGTTTGGAACTCTGCACTTCCTAGGCTTGTATGTCTATTTCCTTTACCAGGTGAGAGAAGTTTTCCATCATTATTTCTTCAAATAGGTTTCAATTCCCTACTTTCTGTCTTCTCTTCTGGTAACCCTATGATGTGAATGTTGGTACACTTGATGTACTGGATTCTTTTTTTTCCAGGGGTGGGGGGGATTATTTTTCTTGTTAATGTTCTGACTGGGTGTTTTCTGCTACCTTATCTTCAAAATCACTAATTTGATCCTCTGCTTCACATAATCTACTGCCGATTCCTTCTAAAGAATTCATTTCAGTTATTTTATTCTTCATTTGACTGATTTTTTAATGTTTTCTATTTCCATTTTTATGTTTTCTATCTCTTTGATAAAGTTCTCACTGAGTCCATCTACTCTCCCCTTAAGTTCATTAAACATCCTTATAATCAGTGTTTTGAACTCTGCATCTGGTGGATTGTTTGTCTTCATTTTGTTTAGTTCTTTTTCTGGAGCTTTGTTCTGTCCTTTCATTTGGAATATGTTTCTTTTTCTTCCCATTTTGGCTGCCTCCCTGTATTTGTTTCTATATATTAGGTAGTGCTGCAATATCTCCTGGTCTTAATAGAATGGCATTATACAGTAGGTGTCCTGTGGGGCCCAGTGGCACAGTCTCCCTGGTCACCTGAGCCAGGTGCTCCAGGTGTGTCTGTTGCATGGGTTGTATGTGCCTTCCTATTGGTTGAGCCTTGATTGCTGTTTGCTTATCAGTGGGAGAAATTGACCCTTGGGCTGATTGGCTGAGAGGACTGGCTAGTGACTACAGTGGAAGAGCTGTTGTGTGGGGGCTGACCCTATAGAGCAGGATTCACTTTAGCAGGGCTCCAGTGCCTGTGCAGGTTACTTTTTGGGTGTGTCTTCCTTGGGTGGTATTCTGGCTCAATCTGAAGTTGGGCTACTGGCCGTGTTGGCTTTGGGGCTTCTGGGAGGACCCCACCACAGGCCAAATTCAGCTGCAGGCTGTATCCCTCCTTGGGCCTCCTGGCATAAGCTACTAAGCAATCTGCAGAGGGCCACAACTCATGTTGGGCTTGGAGATACTTCCAAAGGTCAAGCCACAAACCAAGGATAGCTGCCGCTAGTGCTGGGCTTATGGCTGCTCAGCAAGACGTACATGGCATGCAGAGACCAGATGCTGTTTGTTTAGGTTTTGTGAACTTTTGCGAGATTTTAGGAGAGTCCACAGCATGAGCTGAGACAGGGCATTTGTATGGAAAATCCACTGGAAGCGGCTTGGGTGGGCCTGCAAGCTGGGTGGGTCAGGGTCTCAGAGAATTTCCAGGGCAGAGCAAACAGTGTTAGCTACATTGATGGAGACTCAGATATGGTGAATGCCTGTGTCTGCACACTGAGTAGGGAGAAAGCCCAGCAAAGGAACAGTGGTCTTTATCAGCACTGCTGCCTGGGAGAAAGCTGCCCCTCCAGCCCTTGCCTTGAAGCCAGACAATTCAGTTCCTCCCCAAATGTCCCTGGTGTCCTTTGAGCTGCTGCCCCATAGATGGAGCTCAGACTGAATGAAATAGTCAGTGAGTAAGTCCATGCATGGGACCCCTGCAACCCTCTGCCCCACTCAGGCACTATCTCCACTGATTTTCACATCGAGATTTTGTGGCGATGGAAAGAGAAGGTTTGTAAGAATGTGGCATTTTATCTTTGTTCATAATTTATACTCATGTTTAAGATATTTTCAAAAATCCATTTTCTTACAGGGTCTAATTTTGCTGCTACATTTACTGCCAGTTAAGCAACAGCTTTTAGTATATGGAGGCCCCACTGAAAATTCACCTTCTGAGTTTTTTTTTTCCCAAGACATTTAAGTCAGAATCTGGACCCAATCTGCTACATTATAGCTAGCAGCAAGTGAAGAGGACTCAAAGATCCTGCTGGTATAAACATACTCCTCAAGGGAGCAAACAAATAGTTTAGAAGTTTGGATTTTTTCTTTTAAGATAAAAGAAACAATCTCTGGCTGAAGAATGTTTCAGAGTATTTTGAAGAGCCTTTGTATACTTTCTGGGTATGGTAAGTAATTATTTTAATTAAAAATGAAAGTATAAAATAATGCAATGTGTAAAATTTATAAGAAGTTAGATCAGAAGGGAGTGGGAGATAAAGTTTCCTATAACTTAGGACAGTATTTTCTTTTAATAATTAGATCTTAATCTTGTGCAGTCTCTTACTATGTATAAGAGCTATGAACAATAGGGCAGACTCATGTTTTTAAGATGTTGAGAAAAAATAAGATGGAAAATTTCAGTAGCTGAGTTATAGTCCACTCAAAACATGTGCCAAATTTTTGTTTTGGTGTCAATACCATTATCTAAGGAAACACAAAGATATAGGCAAGCAAAAGAAAAAGTGCAATGATGCACATCATATGTGAAGATAAATGGATTAAAGCCCCATACACATTATTTGGTATTAAAAATAAAATATACTAGCAATATTTTTTTCTCCTAACTGCCAAATAAAATTTATTCAACATATTTGAAGAAACATCACATAATCCTATCATAATCTATGATTACATCAGATATGATGACTATCTTTTTAAAAAAAATTAATAGTAGCTTTCTCACTTCATGGATTTTCACCTAACAGCAAGCTGCATCAGTTTCCCAGAGTCAAAGAGCAGTTTTCAGTAGTCTAAACTTTTGATTGATTTGAGCCATGTTTAGCTTTAATCTATCCTTGCACATGGCTAGAGATAAAGATGTTCTATCAGATTCTGTCCTTGTAGCTTCAAGTATTTCTCTCTGGAGTGAGAAGGAAACGTTTTCAAATCCAAGTAGGGTCAGGATTTAACCCTTATTTGAATTTTATTGTGACTAACTGAGGGAAGACTTGCAACCTCCACAAAAGAACAGGTCAAGACCTAGGGGGAAAATACAGAGGGTTTAGGTAGGGTTGTGACTCTTGGCTTGATCAAGCAAATCCGGAGTTAATGGCTTAGAAACAGATTTCAACTAACTCTAGAAAGAAACTCAGTGCTGAGTCACAGAAGAAACAGAGCTGACAGCTCCACCAAGGATGGGTTGGGAGCTGGGCAGAAAGGAAGTCAAAGCTAAGTAGAAAACAGCAGGAGCTTAATGCAGGGCTGTAAGAGATAGACAGAGTATGTTATGAGTTAGGGAAAAAGCATATGGGGTGTGACTGCCAACCTACAGGCTAATTAGAAAGTACTGGTTTGTTAAACCTGAGTTCTAAGATAAAAGTCTTCAAATGTGTACAATCTTACAGAAAGGACAATTGATTTCTTTTTCACATGAATACACTCTAAATTATTCCATCATACCACTTTTATTTATGAACTATGTTCTATAACTTGAAATGACAAAAAAAATGTTATTTCCTCTAAGGGAGAAATATTCCAGAAAACTTTCAAAATAAATTAGAATTTTTAATGAGGCATAATACTTCAAAATATTATACAAGAGTAATATTTTTAATATTATATAAGACAAATATAATTCAAAATCATATCTTACTTGTTATTGATCTGAAAATAATTCTTGGTTCATTTAGAAATAATAGTTTGTAAGATAGGAATAAATCACATATTTGGGAAAAAATAGGTCCATTTATCTTTCTGATAAATCTGTACATAATCCATTGTATATAAAATGTGTAACTTAAATTTCAATCAGGCCCTGTTTTAGGTTCCTGGACCCAATTCCAACATGTGGCGGGGTGTTGGGGGTTCTCCCACAACACCAAACAATTCCTGCACACCATCAGGGTGTCTCCAAATTTAATTCAACTCAATTCTGATACTACCTACCCAGCGATAGAATCAGATCCCACAGATCAAGGGTTCAGTCCTACAGGCTCCCACACTCCATACTCTAGTTGCCAGTCCTAAACCCAGATTATCACCTGTGCTCCAGACCAGCCAGCTCTAAATTCGCAGTTCCAATGATACCCTCCTTGGACTTCAGATGCCAGGCTGTATCCTATACTTCTGACTGGCTATAAATCAGAGGTGCCCACTACCCCTCTTTGGGTTCAACTGACTTGCTAGATTGGCTCACAGAACTCAGAGAAACATATTACTTACTAAATTACTAGTTTATTGTAAAAGGATATAATTCAGTTATAGCCAGATGGAAGAGATGCATAGGGCAGGGTTGGAGAAAGGTGAAGGGCTACCATGTCCTCTCTAGGTACACCACTCTCCTCAAATCTCTATGTGTTTACCAACCCAGAAGGTCGCAGAATCCTCTCTTTTGGGGTTTTTATGGAGGCTTCCTTACAAAGTCATGATTGATTAAATTATTGGCCATTGGCTATTGATCTCAATCTCCAGCTCCTCTTCCCTCCCTAAAGTTTGGGGTATGAAACTGAAAGTTCCAACCTTCTAATCATGGTTGATTCTTCTGGTGACCAGCCCCCATTCTTAAGTATGTCGAAAAGTCAACTCAGTAACATAATAGACACATTAACTATTCTCTCCACTTAGAAAATTCCAAATATTTTAGCTCTGTGCCAGAAATTGGAATGAAGACCAAATATATATTTCTTATCATAAATCACAATATCAGGTCCTCTCCCAGCAGCATAATTCAATCTGCTTTATAGAAACAATATTTTAATATTGACAGATCTGGGGCCACATGTACCATGGGTAAATGTGTGCCTAAAGCATTGTTTGACCATCTACTTTTTATTCTGTTGAAAGGTAGATCATATCCAATAGATCACTTTAGCCTGACCTACTTATTATTATTATGAGGAGTAGCAGTAGTGGTAGCAGCAGCAGCAGCAGCAGCAGCAGCACCAGCAGCAGCAGCAGCAGCAGAAGTGTTGTTTGAACGCCTAGAGTTAAGTTTTTAAAACAGTATATGGAAGAGATAGCTAAACAGGAGGTTTTCATTCTGTTCTTTGCATTGGGCAAGCAATTCACTAACTTGAGGGTTCATATGACAAAAATAGGAATATCTTGTAGATAACTATATTTAAAATGTCTAATTGTTGAAACTATAACCCATTCTGGGTCACAAATAAAAACCATCTTATTAACTCCTCTGAGGCTGTATTAGATATATTTTAAAGTTTCTTGCAATGCTGCCAATTATTACATTTTTTTTTTTTTTTGCAGGGCTGGCTTTGGCTTAAGATAATATGGTTTTGAAAATAATTAAGAAAATTAAAAAATAAAAATATTTTCCTGTTAATGCCAACAAATCCAAAGCAATAGCCTAAAAATATTGGCATAGTCTAACAGGTAATGATGTTACATGACCTGTGAAATTGAAAATTAGTTCAAGGAAGAAATTGCTAATATCCAATAACTTTTTCTCTTGACATTAATTACAATGGAAGGGCATGAAATGAATTAGGACTTTGGGTGTTGACAAAATGGCAGACATAAAAAGCTCAAATTCATGATAAAAATATAAAAAAAATGTTTAGATAAAAACAATCTCAAATTATTTAGATCAAGCCTTGCATTTTACTAATGAGGAAACTGAGGCTCCAATTAATTGTCATGTTTTCATCTTTTTTTCACTTCCCATTCTCTCCTCAACCTCTGTAGTCACACCTTTGTCCAAACTATCCCACTGAAACCTTGTCAAGAACATTACTGACACCTATCATTGGCCAAGTCCAATGATCTATTCTAATTCCTCCTCACACTTCATCTCTACAGAATGTGACAGGGTTGTCAATGCTTCATTATTGACATATTCTCTTCACTTACCTTATGAGATATCATACTGGTTCTTTTCGTCCTTTCCTCATTTTCCTCCTTTTCCTTTACAGGATCCTCTTCTTTATGTTAAACAGCCCAGGCTTCATTCTAGGTGTTCTCTTTTCTATCTACAGTCATTCTGAGTCTATACAATCTCTTCTAGTCCCATAACCTTAAATATATCATCTACCTGCTGATGATGTCTAAATCTTTTCTACCACTATGGACTCCTCCTTAACATTCCTTTTTTTTGTCGTCTAATATACATCACAAACTTAATCTAAATTAAAACTTTTTTCATCTTCCCCCATTCCTCCTTCACAATCTGTTCTTCTCTAGTTTTCCTCACCTCAGCAAATGATATCAACTATTCATCCATTTGCTCAGACTAGAATCTTTGGAGTCATTTAAAAATTTAAACCAGTGTCATATCTCTTCCCTACAGAGAAATCTCTAATGATTTTTCCATCACATTCAGGTAAAAGTTAAACCCGTTGCCATGGCTTATGAAACCTTGTATGACTAATTTTCTATCACGATTTCCATTTATTCTCTGCTTAGTTCTCACTCTAGCAACAGTGACCTTCTTGCTTTAATACTAGAAACCAAACTTACTTCGACTTCAGGCCTTTTATATTTGCTATTCTCTCTTTTCTGAAGGTTCTTCCTAAGATCTTTACATGGTTCACTGCCTAACTTCTTTTACATTTCTGTTCAGATTCCACCTCCTCAAGATCAGCCTTCATTGAGCACCTAGTAAAAAATAAGTGTCCACCTCTTGCACTACATATTGGAATGGAGGGAGGGAGGAAAGAAGGAAAGAAGGAAGGAAGGAAATTGCTTGCATGTTCTACTTGACTCAATTCAGCAATTAGATCTGGAAGGATAAGTGTTTCCCAGACAGTGTAGGCATTTGTAGTCATTGTGCTTATAATCAGTACTTGTTAGGAGATGGTTTATCACTTTTGTTACTATATTCTCCTCCCTTCTCCTTATATATCCTCTTATACACATACACAGTATAATCCTTGCCTCTCTGCACCAATCCTCTATTACTACTTTTTAGCTATATAAATGTATGGGAAAGTAGACTTAAGCTGTTCTTGTTTAGCTATGAGTGGTGATGACATTATAGGTTGGATGGAAGGACTTTAGCTCAGAAGTCTGTAGTCCCTGTCTGTCCTATGTGATAGATTTTCTTGGCCTACCTACAGACTGTTTCTCAACTTCTCTGTATCTAGCGAAAATAAGTATTGCAGCTCAGTTTCTGTGAGTTCACCTTCCTTCCTTCCTTTCCAAAGTTTCTGATTTTTTTCTTTGCCACTGCTGCACATTTCTTTAAAAAACTCATAACAGAAAATGGAATTCCCAAACAAAATTCCATACCATATGTAAAAGAGCATGTCTCTCTCTCAACTGGAGGTGTATTTTGAAATAAGAAAGTAACAGCTCAGCAGCCATTTGCCAAAGCTTGCTGAGTAAGCTGGGCTCAGGTTAAAAGGGCGTTATAGGCTGCCAGCCAAAACACTGACGGCATTGCTGAATTCAGAGATTCAGAAACTCTATATGTCCCAAGGATTCTGTGTGGATGCGATTAATTACATTTCCTTCTGCTCTATCAGTTAGAGTATCTCAATTTAGTTCTCTTATGTGAATCAAAACAGATATGAATTTTAACCTTAGAACTTGTTAACTTCTTTTAAAAAAATATTCAGCATTAACAAAAAGGTCATGGAAGAGTATTGCCATCAGAGTGAAACAAAATCAGAAATAAACATAACCACATGTGTTTGGCATCAAATCTCTCAGGTATTTGGACAGAAGATGATATTACAAGTAAATAACTTCAAAGGTATGTACTGTATACATGATAAAGTTACATATACAATGGTCAACAGTAGGGGTTTATATTATTATATTTACTTCATCAACTTTTATATGATGTCTTGTAACTGAAAAGGAGTTCTTTAGGGCTCCATGACTCCAAGGATACATTTAGATGAGTCTATGTTACTTATAATAATGATGCCATTCATTGTCATGTGTGATTCTGTGAGTAGTAAAGGTCTTTGCTTTTGAAAGCATTCTACTTATTTCTTATAAAACTCTTGATGAAAAGAATTCTTCAGGTTTTTTTCCCCTCCAATAATATACCAATGCAGTAAACTTTGACAGGTTTGAATGTGAAGTTTCATTTTATAGGGGCTTTTAAGCTGTCTTCAATCTGTAACTTGGAGACATTTCAATCAGCGTTTACATTTTTAAAATTTTTATAACCTTAGAAAATATTTTGCCTTTATATATTTAAGGAGTACCCAGATATAGAGTTATTTTTTATTAAAAGCAACATTTAAAAGGATAATTGAGAAGAAAGTTTGCTTTGTGAATCAGCACTTACTTTTATGATCTTTATTTAAGATATTTAAAAAGTAAATGTTCAGTTTGTTATCATTATAATCTAGTAGACAATTTTTTCCACAAGGTTACATCTGTTTATGCTATTTTATTATCTGTTGAATGGTATGATATGAAGTCTCTTTATTGCAGTTTAGCTAAAGAAGTACCATGCTTGTGATGGAGCTGTCAATCAGCATTTAGTCATACAGTATCTATTTCTATCCCTGTTCTTCTTAGCACAGAGGGCTATTATAGTCTACATTACGGCATAGCTACTTTGGATATAGATATCCTTGAGGGGCAGGATTTATTGTGAAAGAAGATCCTCAACATAACATGACACATCATTTAGACATCCTTAAAAGTACACATGCAGGTATTTCAAAGCAAAATATAGCAAAGGCTAGTTTTAAACACTTTACACTTTATGAATGCATTTCCCTTTTTATTTGTTTTAACAGCACTGAAAAAGACCAAAAGTAGTCATGTGACTCTTTGCAATTCAAAATGTCTATTTGAAAAAATCCCTGTGCACACTTTCATTGCATTATTACCTATGAAGGGCTAGCTTCTGTAAGATATTATGCATGTCAAAATTAGTAAGAGAAAAACCAGTCCAGACCAAAAAGAAGGAAAAATAGTGCTGAAATGCACTTATAAACACCTGAAAAGTGAAACTTTTCCAGATGTTCAATAAACATATATTTCCAAGTACACCAGTATAAATGGAATATGACTAAAAATTAACGAGACTGATTACAAACCACAAACATGAAAATCAGTCATGCAGCTGTATACCACACTGGATGTGCTTCCAGATGTGATGATAAAAATGGATACAACCTTTTAATGTATGAGCTTTGGATATGCTGTGCATGTGGCACTCATTAGCTAAGCAAATGGATGTTAATCTCTATGACAGTCGATTGCTGTGCTGCATTCCTATGAAGAGCTTATCAGCTGGTCTGACCAGATCATCTAGAGCATCATGACTTAATTTACTGGAGGATTATTTTCCCTTCCCCTGCAACTCCATGGATTTAAAATGCACAAGAAAGTTTTTCAAAGAAATGGCTAAAGAATTTAAACTACCTTATTCTCTATAGCTTTGCAGTAAATAGGTAATGACATAAAAAGATTTAGATTCACAGATTCCATTAGGAATTCAGCAAGATTGAGTATTTAATTTCTCATGTTCAGGACTGAGAAATTAACCTCATTTTCCCAACTGATTTGATTTCCATTGAATAGCTAAAGATGCTCTTGTAAGAAAAGATTTAGTCTTTCAAAAGAATAGGCATTTTCAAACCATAGCGTATAAATGCTATCTTCAGTAGATAAACAGAAGGGAAATGTCATGTCATAGTTCAGAAAGAATCGGCAGTATCTCTAGTGTCCTAATAAACATTACTTCTCTTAGAAGAGTTATCATATTATCATATTTGCCTACACACTCACAACTTTACCATCAGGGAACTTGTTGCTCTGGGCTACTTTGAGTTAATTATGAAAGTCGTGATAAAAAACCACCATGAAACCACTACCCCTATGAAACTGAGAGCTTGACATGCTAGAATGCAGGAAGAGGCAATTCAAACTTCTCACGTAACTCTGCCTTGCGCACATCAACCTAGTCGACAGCAAGTTCTGATTCTTAAGTAGTTTTAGCTGGAGATAACCATTTTGCCAATATTTTCTCTTTGTGATGTGCGTTATTGTTCCCTAGAGGTGGCAGATACCAATAAGCCACACTCGTATTCTAATAATAACAGTTAGATAGAAACTGAAGATGGTCTCTTCAAAAAGAAACTGAATCATCTCTATTTTCGGTAAAAGCCAAGAAAATCATGAGCACTTAATTAATGAGTTCATGAAAGTAAGTAAATCGTTTCCTTCTAGAGTTTTAGGTGCTTTGGGAGTAGGTTTAACTCATTCAGTTCCATATGAAATTATTTAATGTCCTAAAATTTGTACTATGCTTTTCTGGCAACCTGGAATAAGAACTTTTTCAAAATATCTGACACTATCACAGACAAAGTCATGAATAATATCTAGATCATTAAATATTAATGAAAAAATTCTAAATTTCAATAATCATAAGATATTTCTCTTTTAATTAATCTATGAAGAAAATCCAATCCAAAACCATGAAAAATTCATTGAATATTTATAGGTAGAGTGGATCATGACAGGGGCCATGAAAACACAAAAGGGAATGTGGTAAATTGCTCTCTCTTAAGAAATGATAATAAATTAAATGGACTGTGATGCATAGTGAGGTGAGAGCCTTGGATGACAGAGGCCAGAGGGTAAATGCTGCTGAGGAGCAGGGAGGAACAACTTTAGTAACCGCAGCACAGCTTTTTTTTTTTTGCCAAAGTATATTCTACAGAATACATGATTAAATCCTAGATTCTTAAAGACATTACTTTCTAAGGCCTTTCCTGTGCTAATCTTCCTATTATTCTTCACAAACAAGCTCTGAGATATAGCAATACTCAAATATTTTTGGCCTTTGAATTTTTTTCTTCAAGGAATATCTCGATATGAATTTTCTATTAAAAAATTCATCTTGGAAAATAAAGTTCAACTGACTTTAGTTTGGAGATGCAAGGCTGAAGGCCAGATGAATAAATAACTTTTACATCAGATTACATGAGAGATATTGAGCTCTAAGCTATTGTACAGATGCTGGAAAAAAAAATGATAAAGATTCCAGAGATATTTTAAGGGGTAGAAGGAATAGACTTTGGGGATTAATTAGGAAGATATTCACATGGCAGTTTAGCAGCCAGAGAGAGATGCTGGGCTCTAAGTAAAACTTGGGAATCATTCACATAAATATAAATACATGATATTGCCATGATATTGCCAAAGGGTAATTTGGTTAGTATGAGATAAGAGAAAGATGAAAAAGATACCATGAGTTTAAGAGTTTGGGCATTAACATTGTGGGACATAGAATCTGGTTGGCAAACTTCAAGGCGTGAAAAAGATGATACAAACTTTTTTTTTCGGAGTAGATGAAAATTTCCTGAAGAAAATACTGGATTGAAAAATAAGATTTTGTTTTTGTTGTCTCTTTTTGTTTTTATTTTTGTGGTTAAGACTTTCCTGGATTTATATGCTAAGGACAGGCCTTTTGAGAGGGAGACAGGTTACAAAAGATGTAGAATAGCTGTTAAAAAGAATGTTATTAAAATTTTGAGGATTGATTATAATTTCTATATTTAGTGAACATAGGCAATTTATATATAGAAATTAATGATAATTATCAGATTGAACTGGATATCTATTACATGAAAGGAAATTTAAAAAGTAGCTTTGAAAATCAATTTTTTTTTATTTATAAGTTAACTAAGCCCTTTCTAATTTCTCGATATTTTAATGGCTAATCACCATAACTTATTTATCTATAACATGAAAACAAAAAAAAGAGATTTAAAAGTTCCATAGCAAGAGAAAGATAGCAGATATTATTAAAGATACCGCAAACTTCCATCTATTTAGTCAATCAGCTATTATTTTTTGAGCATTTATTATGTAAAAGTACTCTGCTACATAATATAAAAGATACAAACAGGTAGAAAACAGGATTCATATTCAAAGTTCTTATAATTAATATGGTGAAACAAATAAGACCAAAAGTATATATAATATCATTATGTATCTAGTACTTAGAGAATGCCAGCCTCTATTTTTTTAAACATATCTTTGCATCAACAGGCAGCAAGAAAAAAAATTCTGTGTAGGAAAAATATCTGCTACAAAGCCCAAGTACTTTACTTCATAAGGAAGAATCTTGAATCTTGTTAATTTTATTAGCTATTATTTTGCCATGAAGTCTATGTAATTAGATTTTTTATTAGTATGAATGCATAAAATTTAGATTTTTCAAAACTTTTTTATGGATTGACCCTTATTATGAAATTTCTCTATTTCTAGCAACACTACTCGTCTTAAAGTCTACTTTGATATAGTTATACCAGCTGTACTTTTTTTTGGTGTTTAATGGTATTTCTTTTCACACCCTTCTCTTTGGATCTTTCTGCAACTTTATATTTAATGTATCTTTTGTAAGAAGCATATAGTTTTTTAATCCAGATTGATAATTGTATTTTAATTGGAGTATTTAGTTCACTTCAATTTAATATAGCTACTTTGATACATTTGGGTTTAATCTACTAACAGACTTTTTGTTTTCTATTTGCCACAATTGTTCTGGGTTCCTTTTCATTTTCCTTTCTTCCTTATTTTTGGATAATTTGAGTGCTTTTTATTATTCAATTTCTCCTATGCAATTACTTACATTTATTTTCTACTATCCTGTTAATGGTTATTCTAGAGATTACAGTACTCATCTTGACTTACTAAAGACTAATGTAAATTTATGCTTTAACTTTCCAGACAATGCAAGGTCCTTAGAGCATTTTAATACCATTTATCCTTTTTCTGCTTTTTTTGCTCTTTCCATCATGAAATTCTACATATATTTTAGCCTTCAAAAATTTTTTTATTTAAACTTGTGTAATAACATAAAAGTGCTTCATATAAATAATTCCATGACCACAAAAATGGACAATAGTGTTTTCCTGAGAATCACTGTAAATAATTTGGTTTCAGATATATTTTTTCTACATTTTAAATATGGTTTAAAAATAGTTTTGCAGTGCTTCCCCACCCACCCAGACAAAATCTGTTTCATTTACCTTGCTTTTAATTGCCAGGTATAGGAGGTCTTTTGGTGGGAGTAGGAAAATGATTACTATCTCCTTTCCACCTTTCCCTTGAGTTGTTCACTCTGACTTCATCTTGTCTGCCTTGCTTTCCTCTACAAGCTTTAATTTTGGGTTGTAAGGCATGCAGTGATGACTTATTGCTTCATGCATTCAACAATACTTGATTGAGCTCTGTTTCAGAGGTATGGCCAATGGAAATCATGACCAATTTTGTTGTTTATGTATTCATGTCACTCACAGTCAGGGAGAACATGCCTTTGTCCCTAATTCCCCAGACATCCAGTATTCAGGATCTATCTCCTTACTTCTCAGCGTCTCTTGTTCCATTAGTAAAGTGGACATAATGCTTCCTCCATCTTTATTGCCCAGAAGCCCAGTTCTGATTGTTTGTATGTATGCATGTATGCATGCCCACCCTTTTTACTTTAGCCATTCTTGTGAGTATATTGTAGCATTACATTGTGGTTTTAGTTTTCATTTCCCTCTTTAGTAATTATGTTGAGAATGTTTTATATGCTTATTGTATATTTAGATACTTTTGTGTTTGTGAAGTGCCTGTGAGTTCTTTTGTCTATTTCATATTCAGTTGTCTGACTTTTTTTGGTTGTAATTCCAAATATTTTATGAATTTGAGTTCCTCTGTTGGATATACACATTGCAAATATCTTTTCCTAGTTTTTAACTTACTTTTGACTTATTTTGCTGAATGGATATTATAGATTTTTACAAGTTCTAATTTTCCTAATTTTTATTTTTTGGTTAGTTTTTAAATATAATATATAAAAATATTTGCCCACCTCAAGGTCATAAGCATAATTTCCTTTGTTTCCTTCTAGAAGATTTTGACTTTTAATTTTCATATTTCTGTATGAACCATCCACTTTGAACTAATCTTCGTGTATGGTGTAAAGCAGAAAAGAATTCATGTTTTCCGTGCAGATATCCAGCATTTATTTGGAAACACTATACTTACCCTCAGAATTGTAGCAGTGCCTTTGTACCAATCCCTGTGCCAATACCACAGTGTCTACTTACTGTAACTTTATAGTAAGTTGTAATATCTGGCACTATATATTTTCTAGCTTTATGCTTCTTTTTCAAGTCTGCTTTGATTATTTTAGATTCCATGTATTACCACAGGAACATTAGAATCAGTTTTTAAATTTCACACATAAAATTCTGTGGGATTTTGACTGGGATTCTCTTGAATTTCAGGTCACTTTCAGTAACAACTATCATAATAATAGTGAGTCTTCCAGTTGGTAAAGATGACATATTCCTCCATTTAACGAAATCTTATTTCATTTCTTTCAATAGTGTTTGTAATTTTTAGTGTTGTCCTTACATCTTGTGCTTGATAAATACATTTTAAACCTCATAAGATATTAGTATTACTAACTTAGATAGTCAATATTCATTTGGATTTACCCATATTTTTACTCTTTTTGTTTTATACTTCTTCTTGCTGCCTTACTTCTATCTCTGAAGAACATCCCCTAGTATGGGTCTGCTCAGTTTAAGAAACTGTGTCTAGTATTTATTTATAAGAAATATTTTCTGTTCATAGAATCTATATTGGCTCATTGAAAAAAAATATAATTTCACTGTTCTTAACTATTGAGAATAAGTTATTAATCTTTGAGTTACTGCTTTGAATATAACATGTCAGACTCTGGATGCTTTTAAGACATTGTCTTTGATTTTCAGCAGTTAGACTATGTCATGTCACGGTGTGCTTTTCTTTGTATTTATTCTTCTTAAAATTGATATATATTCAATTGTGTTTTAATATCATTGTTTAGGAAAATTCCCTTCTACTGACTCTTTGGATATTCCTTTTCCTTATTCTTGTTCTTCTCTTTTTCTGATACCCACATACACATGCTTTAGACATTTTATCACATTGCATATTTATATTGCTTTCTGTATTTGACATCCTTTATTCTTTCTGTGCTTCAATTTGGATATTTTCTCCTGACCTAAATTTCTCTTTATTAATCTTCTATTCTGCAAAACTGATGTCCTGCTTAAGAAATCTGCCTAATTCAAGCCAATCCTGCATTATACAGAAAGTAAAACAGTTAAGTTAATTTGCTATAAAACTTACCTGTTGATTTCTGAATTATATATTGGCTTCAGCTTTTGCATATCCATTTGTTTATTTTACACAGACCAGATTAGTTTTTTACTGAAAATTTCACAAATGTTTCTTACTTTCTTGAATGTCATTTACATTTATTTAGGAACCTGTTTTATACCTCTAATATCTGGATCAGCCGTGGGTCTAATTCTATTGTCTATTTTTCCTCTCGGTTTTGGGCCCTTTGGTTTTTGTGCCCTGGTATGCTTGACAACTGTTTGTTAAATTTCAGACACTGTGTATGGAAAACTGTAGAGATAATTTGTGGCTCAGGACCTGACTGGTGTACTCTTCTCCAAGAGAATATTCTAATTCTGGCAGGCTTTAAGGCCAGGGCCATGTTGCCTAATTCAGTTCCATTATTGATCCCTCAACCCAGTGAGACCGCTTCTTGGTCTAAGGCTAGGGGAAGAACCTCAGACTCCAATTAGAATTCAGTTCATTTGTGTCTGGGTTTTAGTTCCATGAGAGTTAATTTCTCATGTGTCCTTAATTCTTGAGTATAAACCTTTATAATCCCAACTAGAAGACTAAAAGTAAGCATCCTTTCTCCATGGCAGGTTTTAAATTCCAATCCTTAAGAGCTTAGATATATCAACATATAACATCAAAAAGCCCAAATTTAGAATCTAAAGAAAATATATTTAAGTGGATTAGTTTGTTTTCTGAAAACAATAGATGAAGTTGTTATAAGAAAATTTGCACCTGAGAGTATGTGATTATGAAAAATATGTGATTGCAATAGGTATTTGAGTCATATTATCATAAGAATGAAGGACAATATTATAATTGAGAATAATGAGGAAGAGTTCTAAAGGAGAGATGACCATTGATATGGAGTATAAATTATAGAAGTTGGACAGTTTTTAAAAATACAAAATTTATACTTGTTTGAAAGCTCTTATTTTTCTAAGAAAAGAACCATTTTAATATTTCAAAACATTATGTCTATAAGAGTTTGAAGTTTAAATTACTATATAGCAGTTAAAATCTTAGGTTTTATTTTTTTCAATGATCAGTCAAATTTGGCACTTACTCTTATTTTCATTTCTGTTCTGACCTGAATATAAGATTGGAATACTAAATTTAATTGTACTAAGCTTAATTGCTTCTTGATTTTTGACTCATTATTTGAGTTGAATAAGTCAAAATGTTAGAGGTGGGCAGAGAGTTCTGATAAGTGAAACTTTGAAAGCACGTCTCCTAGCTAGCATGCTGAAATGGAGAGTCAGAATTGATTGGGGTCAAATTTGACTACATACTTTTCACATATTTGGAAAAACATAAAAATTTAGTACTTATTTTTCTTGAATCTATTCTCCTTGCTGTTTATCACAGTGGGGCAAACATCATATATAATACTGACATTTGATCAGAGGTAGATATGTGGATGCTGATGGAGAATGTGCCCCACTAACATATAAATGTGTGTCTATTACTAAAGAATATAAGTGAGACTTCCAAACCACTGACAAGCTTCTAGATTTTTTCTCGTGTCTATGTTCATGAGTTAGAAGAAAGAATGGCAACATATTTATGATTATGTGATTAACAAGATAATAACTGAATTTTCAGTATAATTGCAAAACAACTGAGGGATAACTACGTAAGGTAATTCATTAAGGTAACTGGTTGTGTAGGCAGAACAGCAATCAGTCAATCTTGACATACAATGGGACTGAATTATTGAATTGGAATCAAGTGTTATTTAAAAATTAGTATGATTATTAAAAGTACCTGGTGAAGAAAAGTGTAACACATGGGAAACTATAAATTTATCTAGAACTACATAGGATAGTTTGCTAGGTTCTGGTGGAATGAATTAAAGGATTGACTTAGTGAAACTTATAAAATAGGATACTAGCCTAAAAGCAATGTAACACTTACATATTTTAAGGCATTTTTCTCTGGGTGAATCCTCAAACAGTTCTAAAGACAAGTGATTGTGTGTGTGTGTGTGTGCGCGCGTGCACATGCGTGTTAGCTTATTCAGATGGAGACCAGTTGGACAAGAATAAAAGTTTATGTGGAAAAAAAAGTTTATGTAAAATCAAGATTTTCACTGATAAAGAAGAGACTATAAATACACAAATTTGGAGCAGCTTTTCACAAACTGGTTCTAATAATTGACAAGAATATTTTGTTGCTATTGCTATTGTTATTTTTATGATTAATACTGATACAAAATTTTCCAAATTCTAATATCTTCCTGCTCTAGTTATGCTTAACCTCATAAAAGAGAATTAACTTTTTCTCTCCTCTTGAAATACTTATTTTTAGATTGGTCATGCCTATCACATGAAGCATTGTTCATATGAGAATCATGGTATCCATTCTCTTCAAAACTTCCCCTTTTATCCCACTGGCAATAGAGAACACAGTATGGAATCTGTGCAAACGAAAACTCCAGAAACCAAATTCTCCCTGATGCTAACAATCCTTCCCTGGGGTATAGTGAGACGGATCTCAATTCACCTTCTCTCCATGTTCTAACTAGACACAGGAAGCCCGTTAGTCACCAGCAATGGAGTTTCATTAAAGCCACTTCACCGTAGGTGTAACAAAGCTCCTTCCAGGAAGCAAACCAGAAACTCTAGTCAGATTGTAGAATTGCCCAAACATCGGGGTCCCTGCTTTTACACAGTACAAAATTGTGTAATGGCACCAGAGGCTCCTTAACAAGCTAACAACCCTACAGAGCAACAAAGATCAGGCTACAAATCATAGAGTTTCTGATTGAAGCTGAAGCTGAATTGCCATTTCAATTCTTCCCGCAAGAAAATTATCCAATTAATCTGCATGGATCTTTTTGGAAAAAATTTCCGTTATTCAAATAATTGCTAAGGAGGATAAATGGAGCATTATTTATTTATTTTTTTAAATTACTAAATCCGATGCATTTAAAAACTTTTACTTCTCAGACCCATCAGGGCTGGAAATCCCTACAAGGGGTATTTCTCAGGCTTTTTCTTAGTACTCAAATAGTATTCAAGTAGAGTCATACAGAATCCCTTAGAGCCAGCAAAACCTGAGGGATGATTGTTAAGGAAATCACAAAAGTCAGAGACCTATCTCAAACAGGCTTTCCTTCACTTAATCAAACTTTAAAGTCAGCTCCACTGTGCAGAGTGTCAACATAAATTTCATTTATCTAAAATTCCCCTATTTCTTGTCAAGTCCCCTCCAGGAAGGGCAGGGGCTAAACGATAACCAGCATGACTTAGGTAAGCAGCACTGATATCTTCTCAAAATTAGGGACTCAGAATAGCAATGTAAGTAAGGAAGCCCACTAGTACTTCACCTTTATTAATAAAGAAAAATGGATAGATCGGATTACAGCAGCACTTTCGTATGGGAGCTTTTACAGTACATTGCAAAATATCTAATATCCTCAAGCCTCTCATTTAGTTCTTTTATGTATAGAGAGACCATTTAACTCCCTTCCCAGGGAATCAAGTGCTTAGTTGGTGTCAGTTCCTTGCCCTTCCCCCTTGCTTGGGTCGGATTGCTATACGTATATATATAAGGTAAGAGAAGAAAAATATTGTACAGAGGACATACATATGAATCAGTCTGCTTTAGCATATAAAAATGACATGGATTATAATCTGAAATTTCATATGCAGTTGACATAATACATGCTCCATGTTCCTATCTAGCTTTTCGTCTTCATTCAGTTTGTATTCAATATCTGATAACTGATACTAACATTTTGAAAGAAAAGTCTGCCTACTCTCGACTTCTAGAATCTATTCCACTTGCAAGATTCTTTTACAGTCTACTCTGAGATATTTACTTAAAGTATTGTAGTAGTGAAAGTATATACTGTTTAAGCATATATTAAAATATTTGTGGTTATTTATAGTGGTATGAAATTGAATTCTAGTAGAATATTCAACTGTTGTGCAATTATAAATATAAGTGTAACACTACATTTTAGGTAGGGTATTGAAAATCTTGCATACTTACACAATGAATAAAAGACAAAAGACATTTCTAAAATATTTTAGTAGAACATACTTCTATTCCTGATAAGAAAAGTGTTAAATTATAAAAGTTTCATTAATGGAGATTTGAAAAATCAGATATAAAAAAACATATAATTTAAAACACTACATATTATTACTTCTATATTGTAAAGAGCAAGCAGTCAGTAATCACACATTCAACCTGAGGAAGGAAAAGAACTTGTGCCTTCTATTTGGAGAAACTAAGGCAATAAGATACAACAGATTTGCCTAAGGTGATATGCTTCGACCAGAATGACAAACCTGTTTATTAATTTGCTGCTCCAATAAACAAAATGATACTGCCTCCTATGTTTGACATACCTGTGCCTGTCAGTGCCCTTCTCCTAGACATCTGCCATATGAATCAAAAGTCCTGAACAATTAAAATTGCTCTGTTGATACCTCGTGACTTCAGAGCAAGTGGAAGATAAAAGACTGGTCATAACCATTTTTTTCTAATGATATGAAAATGCAAACATATTAGAGGTGGTTTTCATAATAAGAGTCTTCTTTTTTTCTGGATCAGATACAGTAAACAAGAATCAAACACATGCAGAAATATGTAATTTAAAATTTTATGTTGCATTTCGTTGAAATGTTAACTGAATAATATTGTTTTGGCACATATGTTATATTCATGTCAATATGTTTCATATGCTAAAAAGATCTGTGTGAGAGTGCCTAGCCTTCCCTATTTACAAAAGAACTAAACAGCTGTGTAAGTTGATAGAATCAGAGAGAAACTGAATTAAGAAAGTTCTAGAACCAGTTATTCAGATTATTCAACTACACTTATCTAATGAATCTTGTGGTTTAACAGAGAAAATAAAATATACTTATGAGGATTATATTCACTGGATGCTCCAGTGGAGAAAAAAGAGCATTAGGCTGAACTAAATGTCAGAGGGCCCTTTTTGTTTCTTTTCTTTTTTTAGAGTTATGTTAAATTTTTTCATTCGAGTTCTTTTTTTAGACTCTACTTTGCCAACAGGTTAAACTATTACTACTACTATTGCTGCTAATAATATTAATAATATTCAAACACACTCACAAAGTTACAGTGAAAGTTATGAGTATTAATGTATAGCATTTGACCACAGGAAAAATCCTGAGGCTATCTATAATGCTATATTCTTAAATCTATTAAATAGCTCAGATTATTAAATCTATTGCTATATGTAAGACTGTATGAACAGGCACAGAAACTGAGGAAAAGTTAGCTAAAAATATTGTAAGATAATACTCTGGTAAATTCTTATAGAAGTTATTCTCTTGAATAGATCTAGATCCAAATTTGGCAGAATAATTTCCTAAAATTTTCATTTCCATACTTGCTTAATTTTGACCAATACATCTTAGAAAATTCCTCAGCCAAAAAAAAAAAAAAAAAAAACCATAGCAAAAAGGTCACCTTAATCACAGTTATCCTTAGAAGTTTGGAATTTTTCTTCATTAAAATGGTTTCCACATGTCTGCTGTAGTTCTTGTAACATAATAACACATCAAATATTTTACCATAAAGATTTTTTAAAAGCTTCTGTGCTATCAGAAAGAAGATATTTAACATTTCTTAAGATAAAGTCTGCATTGTGAATCATATTAGATTTTTAACAATTTACCTCAAATATGTGAATGAAATAAATTTTATGTTACAGCCACATTATAAGCATTTTTTTATCCCTCTTTCCTGAATGGTCAAAGAAATGTTAGATAATTTTTTTTCTTAAATACTCTCGAATGTGTAAAATGTATACTACTATGTGAGGAGTGTCTTTATAAATAAAACCTATTCAGGCGTTTTGAAGGGAAAAAGCAGCAACCCATATCTTTTAATCTGAATAGCTATTTTTTTTTGTGATCCTATAGGATAGAATTTCTTAGCTGTTAAGTGTCTTTTATTTCTTTGAGGTGATCTTGGAAATGGAGTGTTTTGAGATTTTTAGCTTATCTTGATACAAGCCAGCCCATTCTTGCTTAGAATACTTTGGTTTTATATCTGTGAGCTTAATTACTAGATCCTTTAATAAAAGTTATGTTATCAAATTCTAAAAAATGATGACAAGATAATTCCAAATAGAAGTTTATTTGATATTATTATCTGTATATCCCAGAAATTATCCACTCTACTATAAAGTTTGGATTGGGGGAAATAAAAATTGAAGAATTTAATGAGTGATATTAGTGGGATATGGACATTCCGCATCATTTTTGTTATCCTCAAATATTGAGCAACTAATATACTGATAGCATGGTATGCATATATAAATAGATTCTTGTTATGTTTATGGTTATAAATATTATTCCAAATATGAATCACATAGTTTATGTTTCTGAGTTTTAAAACATGAACTGGTAATAGCACAGATACATTTTGTTTTTATTTGCAGTAAAGAATTTCATTCTATAAATATAACTGATAGAAAACAATTCATCACTTTTAAACACATGGATGAAAACACTGCCACATACAGTGATTGGGACTTATCCTGAAAACAAATTTCTTCAATGATAGGGGAGAAAGCCCCAATGAGGAAATCATGAGGTGAAAGAGACAACACTCCTATACAACAATGAAAAACCTTTTAAGCATAAAGAAATTGTGATATATGTGGCACTTGTAGGTACATTAAGATAAAACATCCAGGAGCCAGTAAATTTTTTCATGCTGTCAGAGTATTCAACGGTACATATGAGCTGTCGAACTTCAGTCATCAACATTCAAAAAAGCTTAGCATTTTACAAAACAACTTTCCAATAGAAACAATTCAACTTCATATTAACAGGCATATGGATACTAACAGAGTAAGTAAAATAGCAGTTGCCAGGCTCTGAATCTTCACTATCTTTCTTCTATCTCCTTTTTTGACCAGAGCCCTGCAGCCTGTACTATCGATATCCTCCTTTTCTTTTTGCTAAGACAGAGAGAGGGTGAGTGAGGGAGAGGGAGGATAATCAGAAAAGTCAAGAAGTACTAAAAGGCAACAAGGTTGTATAGTTTTCAGAATTCTTTTTGATCATTTTGGCTTCCGTTAGCATTGGGATTTACTGTAGGTCTATCTGGGGAAAGAGAAGCAGGAAAGAAAAATATTGAGAAAGTGTAAACACTCATAATGTTCCTTATGTTATGCCTTAATTTACAGGATGTTCTGGAACCACCTTTCACACACACACAAAAGAACCTTAATCCAGATGTCTTCTGTACATAAAGTCAAAAGAATCTAGGGATTTATTAAATTAGTAAAAGAAAGCTCTATCAATTTGACTATCTTTATCTCCTTCACCTCAAAAAAAAGTTCAGATATACAAGAGTTTGGTTTCCCTAATGCTTAGAGTTAATTCTATTTTGCAATTCCAAATTTAAATCTAGGAAAAATTTGAGATTGGTTGATCTGCATTTATTAATTCTATAAACCTTAATATTTTATAGGAATTCATTCTATATTCTTAAAATATATGGCATATACAGCTAAAATAATTGCTTCAGTATTTTACCGATTATATTTTCCTTCCCTCTAAGACAAGACTTTTCATATTTATTTACTTCATTTCAGTGTACCTTTACAATATTAGTGTTTAGGGATAAAGCATTTACGTACAATTCTTTCATAGGCATTCCAATACTACTGTTTTAAAGCCAGAACCATGTATGTATGTATGTATGTATGTATGTATGAATGCATGTATGTGTATATATACATATATTTTTAAATCCGATATATTTAATATATTTTACCTTACATATGAATATATTTGATTTTAGAGTTCTCATTCTGAATTTATAGGAAACTAATACTGTATTCTCCCAGGGGAAAGAGAATAATGATAATGTTCATATAAAAAATGTGTCACTGAAATATATTTACTATATGTTACTGTGTACTCAGAGAAAAGCAAGACACAGCTCTTGTCTTCAAGGAGAATATAGTTTATAGGGAAGAGAGACAAGAAATAGAATTATTTACTATTTAAAATATGATCTAAAGCCCATTATATGGTTATTATCTGGGAGCTTGTTAAAACTGTACAATGTCAGGCCATATCCAGACCTACTAAAGTAGAACATGCATTTTCACAAAATCCCCAGGTTGTGTGTATGCACAGAGTTCCAGAAACACTTCTCTAATTCAAGCCTGAGTGGGGTTATTGTCATGAAACCTAGAAGAAACAAAGAGATGGAAGTTTGAAGATGGAAGGTTACTATTAGGATGAAAAGATCCCAGTGCCTGCACTTTATTCTTCAAACAGAGGAGAGATCATCAGTCAGGCACCTTTACTAGAATAAAAATAAATGTTTTTAAAGAAATATTTTTTTAATGTTTTTGATGTTTACATGTCGTTTGGAAAAATAGTTATATTACTGTTAACAATATGTCAGTTTGACAGAAATATGATTATATACATCCACACTAAAAGGAAGTTTTACTTTTTATTTTATCAATCTTACGGTTTGCAGAGGAATGAGGGACCAGGGAGGCTTCTAAGAATAGTTTTATCAGTTACTAAACTCTTTCAGTTATGAGCACAGTGACAACACAGGAAACTTTTCTGCCTCAAGATCTCAACCCAGACCACATCGGTAGAACCAATTCACACAAACATGACCATTTGGAAACTGAGGCATTTAAAATCATTCTCATGTTCTTTGCAAAGTGTCAATTAAGTATAGGAAACAAGAAGTTCACAGTAATATATTTTGACCAGGTCTAATTTGTGCAAAGCAATACCTCGGCCATTCTCCCTCTACCTTTGCCTACTGCCTTCTTCATTTAGGACATGATGAACATACTGATTGTGGCTTGGAGAGAGTCATACAAGAAACTGAGACTATTCTCTATTTTCCCTTTACATGTTATATTGGCGTGTTTGTATGTTATCTCTTTCACAAAAGATCAAATAAGGGATACCTTCTGAAGTATTTTTCTGCATGTGACTGCATATACACATGAACGACATGTGAAAATCATATATAAGGGCTGACAAAAACATATGTTATATTAATCCATGATTCCATACATAAGACACAGATACAAAAGCAAAAACAAAGCCTTTACTTTCCAAGGCACTTGGAGGTACTAAATTATTTTAAAGTAATTCTTGTTAACGCTAACCACATTTACTTGTGCTATACCTCAAATGGCAAAGATATTTTGGAATATAATAGTTATTATCTGGAGCCAAATTAGGAAAATAACAAATTGTTACAAAGGAGAAAGCCCTATTTTTGGAACTTGATCCAGTTATTTTATTAATAATTATTTGACTTAACAAGGCCTAGGCATTTTTAGCTTTTGCATGTTTTTTTTTATTCTTTATATATCAGTTTTCAAGTCTAATTATAGCTAGAGTATAATTTGTTGTCACTGTTTGTTTTATATCCATTCAGTTGAGGTTTTTTTCTTAAGATGAAGAAATTCAGGGAGAAATTCCTGGACACAAAAACTGACTTCATAAATTAGGAAAGGTAAATAAGTTTTTATATACCATATAAGAACATCTTACAAAGGACTTGATTTTTTTCTAATAAGTTTTAAATGTCTTGAGTATTTCTAAATATTCAGTCTAATTTATCCCTTTCTTAATTACAAACCCATTATTAGGAATTTTTTAAAGAACTATTCCAAACAGTAAATTTTATCATAAATTTATGATTAGATGTATTCATAAATCCTCTTTTGTAAGGTCCAGTGATAAAGCTCCCTCTTCATATTTAGCTATAAATTGATGCTTATTCAACTAGGATCTATCTATCAAAACATAATCCACTTCAATTTATAAGAAAGAGAATTTAATACAGGTGATGGAATAGCTGAGAACCATAACAGGTAACAACAGGAGTAGAGTAACAGATCAACACCATCAGGAATTCACTAATATCCTTAGACTAAAGAATCAAAGGGAGGAAATTGAAAGACTGAAGCCCAGCATATGTATGCCTCTCAGGTTGGATGACAGAACCATGGTGGGCCTGGATGGTGGCAGCTGCAGTTACAGAGAGACAAACTGCTACCAGTGAAACTGCTTAAGGAAGGGATAGTCTATCTACCTTCCTCATTCCATCCTCCATCTCTCACCTTCACCTCCCATTGACTGACCCAAGCCAGAAGTTAGGTAGCATGGGAGCCAAGAAAATCAGCCTTCAGGGATCAGAAGATTAGGAATTAATCTGCAAGCAAACAGACCCAAGACCTATAAAATAATCTTCCAGGTTTTTATAAACAAATATAAAAAGTAAAGTTTTAAAAGCAATTTGTGACAGTAAAGATAGAAATGTATACATTGCCCTCAAATGTAGCCCTTCTAAGAAATCTAGCACCTGCATTTTTCAATCATCAGAGAGGGCAGCGAATCTCAAAAGAAATCATAGCAGAAAGAGAATTATATTAATCAAAACAATTTCTGGTGAAAGTAGGCATGGAAATCTATAAGCAAGTTACAGACAGAAAGCTATACTCTTCAAACCACTGAATTGAAAACAAAGCTTCAGATGATAACTATATGATTTGACAAAGATACCTCAAACTGCTCAGGAAAATCTCTTTCTTTATAGTAATCTTTCAGGCTATTTAAAACAGAATCTCAGTTGAGGAACCAAACAAAGATGCTAGGATTGGACATAGAAGACAGATGAATTTGGCTGTTATCCATGTAAGAATGGAAGCCAAAATTATGCTAACTAAAAATGGAGCCAAGCGATGTCATATAGATTTGAAAACCATGTTGTGCCAAGGAAGATGTTAATGTTTTTCAATTTTTAGGTTTAGTAAGGATCATAAGTTGTTTGATTTCTTAATCTAGTTTTTATATTCTAAATATCTCTGCAACTTTGCAAGGCCCTATTTTTTTTTTTTTAATTCTAGATTTGACAGTTTGGTCTAGATTTCAGTCCTGATTAGATGGGTGATATGTTTCAGTATTTTGATTCATTTAGGTATATCTTATGGATTTGTGTTGCATGACTTATCAGATGCTATTAATTCATTAGAATAAAGATTTTTAAAATTATTTATAGCTCTTGCTTAGACTAGCAATTAAATCAGTCATATGTTTAAAGGAGATATAATAGGACTTTACTAGAGGTAAAGAGTTCAAGGAATGTTTCCTGCTTTCTCTTCTTTGTGCCTTGTAACTGAGATAAAGAAAAGAATCATCTGCTTAGTGTAATGATGTAGAGCAACTAGACCAAAGAAATATGTGGTGAAATCATTTGCAAGGGTTAAATTCATGAGTATATTTTCAAACATGTTCAAAAGCTCATGTGCACATGCATATTTACACATTTGAAGCCTGTTAACATTTCCTAATATTTTAAATCTCTGAAGTGATTATTATAACATTTGGTATCCTCAGATAAGAAATGAAGTTTAACTGGAAAAGGAATCTTTCATAAACCTTTTAAAGGTTGCCATTATTTCCTTTGTAAATCTATGGATGATAGCTAAAGTAATCAAAATCTTCCAGAAGATAAACCTTGTAATGTTAAATGGCACTTGTATATTTGTACCACTATTTTGTTCCAGAAAGGATTTCCAGAGGGATGTAAAGGTATGTAAAATGCAACACAGCAGCACAAGCTAAAAAGCTGCATAAAAATCAAGTGAGTGAAATTAGAAAAATATGTGTGTGGGTAGGGGCGTGGACTGTGGTTTTTGTCTTAATAACAGGATATAAAACAACCCAAGCAGCACTATTAAACGTTCAAGTTATATAAGGAGGTGATAATGGGAATAATATATGCCAACGTATTTTGTAAATATTATAGAATAACTCACGTGAGATATTACAATAATCTGAGTCTTAAAAAACCCAGAAAAAATAAAAAATATATTTGACTCTACTATTTTTCCAGGGTTTTAAAATCAGAAAATCTGTAACTTTTTTAATATAGACCTTTAAACCTTATTTTCCTCTTCCCCAAATCCCTATTGTTAATGTGACTTTCTTACTATAGATTTTCTAATGAATTAAATACACTTCTTAATGATTAAGTCCTCCAGTTTAGGAACTCGGACTCCACCTCAAAGTCTGAAGTCACCAGTTGAACCATATCTCCTAATCTCTATTCCTTATTAGCCCATCTGTGTATAAACCTCACCAGTCTCTGTCCTTAGATCCTTCCCACAGTCTGATTTTCCTGCTTCTGCTTCCAGACCTCGGTATATTGCTGGTAAGGTCTGTGGTCCTAGCTTCTTATCTTGCACATCTCTCTCATCAATTAATGAAATTGTTTTCATCAATTCTCCCAGCTCTCAGTGGCTGCAGCTTCCAGGTACCTGCTGGATTCTGCTTTGGATCCACAGTGTGAACGTAACACTGGCAAGTTTCTTTGCAGTCGGTCACCGTTGTCCCACCTGGCTGAGCTCCTCTAATTCCTCTCTCACTTTTACCCTCATCCTTCCAGACCTTCTCAGGACTCAATACATATTCTCTCATCTCTTTTGACATCACTTTCTAGATAGGATATTTTATTCCCCTTTCTCTTCCTCTTTTCCTATCATAGTCCTAAAACAGTAACTTTTAAATTAAGAGAATAACAAACACCTTTAAAAACAAGCACTTTATCCCTTCATTCATTTTCTCTGCTCTGTAAACACAGCCACTGTTATGTGGAGCTCACAGTCCAGCAGGACGACTATCATAATGATTAGTTATGATACGATGCAATATGTTGATGATGGAATAATGTCTTAAATATTACAGGAGCCCAGAGGAATCTGGAGGGGGCAAGAGTGAGAATAGTAACTTTGCCAGAAATATGTGATATTTCAACTAGATCTTGAAGGATTAACACAGAAATGTGAAGGGTTTTAGAGGAGAGGGAACAGTAAGGGTAACAGTAAGGGTATAGGCTTGAAAGTCATGAAAAACTTGATATAGAGAGGAGTGTCAAATACCTTGATGGGAACAGATTGCTAGGCTTAGAAGACAAGTGGTAGGAAATGGCACTGGTCCTGCATGTTGGGGCTTCTTACAGAACCCAAGGTGCATCTGAATTAAAAACTCTTCCTCTTAACTGCTCTGCATTATTCTCCTAGGAAGGCTGGTTAAACTTTAAAATAAATCCATAATCTAGTTCAGAAGCTAGTTTACTTGCAGACACGGTGTCTGCACTACCAGATGTTATAATGCAGGCTCTGCAAACTCGACTATCTATAAAGACCAGACAGTAACCTAAATCAGTAGCTCTATGATACTCTGTGATACAGTAGCTTTATGATAAATATGGAGATCTGTGAAATCTAGAGAATAATTGTACCATTTAAATATGAAATATGATTGCCTCTTCTTAGGTCCACAGATTGATGTCTTGGGAAATGCCAACCTAGTTTTCCCTGACAATATCCTTTTCTAGAAATCCTGGAAATGCGGATGTTAGCTAACAACTAATTTAAACTTTTAAAAGTGGATCAATACATTGGGAATCGGACAAACAGGCCTGTAGTCCATATTTGGTGCTCTAGCAACAGTTCACAGCCTCTGTTAGAAGACCAGAAGCCTTTCTGATGATTGTTAAATAACTTTGTGCATAACTGAAATGTATTAAAAACAGCAAGGAAAAAAAAGAAAGGAATGCTGTTTGAAATCCTTTGAAGGCTCCAAATTCTGATTGGTGTGAAATTCAACATTCTTCAGAGTGGGCAAAGACCCTCATGATCTAGTAACTTCCCAAATCTCCAGCTTCCTGTCAAGCTACCTTCCTTCCTCTTTTCTTGCTACAGTTCATCCACAACAATCTTCTAGTTTCTCAGAACTGCTAAGCTCCTCTCCCTCAGATAGTTGCACACATTACTGGCTTGGAATATTTCTTCTTTTCAAGGGATAAATTCTTATCCGGCATTTTGATCTCAGATTAAATGCTCTTTTGTCGGGAAATGACCTCCACAAGATGACATTAAGTCCCCTCTTAAACTTCTGCCTCATGTCACTCTTCCCTTTCCTTTAGAATTTCTCACTATTGAAATTAATTAACTTTTTGAATTTTTAGTCCCATTATTCTATTGCTCCATGAGGGCAGGGTTTGTCATCATTGAGTAGAGCACCTTTCATTATTAGTTGAATAAACAGATCTGGAATTTGCCTGCTCATAAGTCATATGTCCCATTTAGCATTTCTCATGTTATTTAAATGTTAACCCATGTAATATTTTAGCACAGTGCTAGGAATACAGTATTTGATCAATTAAGTGTTAGATATTTTTAGATATATGTTTTCACTTCCATGGTTAGAAACAGAAAAGAAAAAGATAACACAAAAACACAACTTATATTTTCTAATACAATTTCTCAGATGGATTCCCCCAGATTATACTGGGTTTCTCAAAAAGCAGACCCTGAGGTAAGAGTTAGATGCAAGGTCATAACTTTGGAGGTAAGCTCTGGAAGCATGGTAATGGAGTGGGAAGGTGAGGCAGGGAAGGAAGGAAAGCCAGTGAGAGCTTGTTAATTAGTAAATAACCACTGGGCTCAAACTTGCTAGAGACTCTCTGAAAAACTATGTTAAACATAATAATCGCAGGGTTGTCTTACCAATGAGTGAGGCAGCTGGCTTATTACTATACAAACTTCTGTCCCTTATTAGTTGGGAGTTGCCACTAAGAAGCATCCAAAGAAAATTCTTAGGCTTTTCTTTACCCATTGATTTTATATTCTTTTTTTTTTTTTTGCCATGATCTCTGAAAGTCATCTTTTTAAGAATCATATGTGTTTTCTTCATAATAAGTGTTTGCTTTAGCTAGCATTATCCTAAATTGGTACAATATTTTTGTAAGAAAATTTGATAATGTGTAGCAAACACATGTATCCCCTTTGACCTACATAATCTATTTCAAGATGATTTTCCTAAGGCAATAATTATGATATATGCTAATATTTAATTATTTGACATACATTAATTTTTATAGAAATTTAGAAATCACTTAAAATAGGTATAAAATAAAATTTAGCAGCACTGACACAATGCAGACATAAATACTATTTAAATATAAAATATATTTTTCTGAAAAAATAAAATTACATACCCATGCTCAAATTTTCTCTATATATTTTTATGATAAACATTTACTCATTTTCATAAGGTTCATTTGTAATAATGATGTTATCCTAAAACATTCTGAAGCCTATTTAAACAGAACATCCCAATTTTAAAACAATTATATAACACTCAGTTTCATAATGTTCTGTATCAGGGTAACTGTAAATATTTCTGTTACAGTGTTGTTGGTGTCAAGCATGCACTATAATACTTCTGTGGCTTTATTATGATGCACATCCCTGGCTTCCTCTTCCTCTTTCTCCATACCCCAGTTTTGTTTTCCCTGCATGCCAAAGATGAGAGGGCGACTCAGCATTGTGTCAGAGACATCTATGCCTGTCTTATTTCATACCTTCTACTCTTCACATTTCCAACCATACTCATCTCATTCTTCCTCTAAGGCTAATTTGTCTATCTTTGCTCTGGTTCCCTTTCCTTTCTGCTTTCATAGGGAAAATGGTGTTCTCCAACTGGCATTCAAACTTTCTAAGTCTATTCTGCTGTAAAAAAAAAATTCTCTCTTTGTATCCAAGTTCTGTAATTACTGACCCATCATGTTTCTGTTTACAACAAGAATAGTATGAAAGAGAGGGCTCCTTTTACTGTTCTCCATCCTCATCTCTTATTCATTCCTCAACTCTCTGTAATCTGTTCCAGTGACCTATTCTCGACAGGGCCACTAGCCGCTCTCTTGTTTCAAAACTGGGTCATAACAGACAGCATTTTTATCCTCTTGGCTGCCATGATATCACAATTATTATTTTTATTTGTTTACTTGTCTTATTTTGTTTGGTTTTATTTTGTTTTGTTTTCTGCATAGCCTGGCTTCTAAGTTCCCTCTGTGGCCTCTCCATCTCCATATATTTTATGGTTTCTTCTTCTATCTGCCCCTTAAGTCTTACTGGTCCTCAAAGCCTTAAAGCTTTTGTAATTCTAATTTAAAAAAAAATTAAATTTATTGAGGTAACATTGGTTAATAATATTACACAGTTTCAGGAGTACAATTTTATAATACATCATCTGTATATTCCATCCAAGGTCTAGTCTCCTTCCATCACCTTTAAGTCTTATTCAACATACTTTGCTATAGTTCCAAAACTTCAATGCTTATTTATTTTTTAGTGACTACAAAAGTCCATAACTTTATTCCAAATGGTTCTGCTGAGTTTGAGAAACATCTATTAATTTATTTTAAAAATTCTTCAATGAGTGCCTACTATGTGTCAAACAAATTGGTACATGCTGAGAACACAACTGTGAACAGTGGACAAGAGCTTAAATTTTGGTGATGAATATACACAACAAATAAATATGCAAATAAAAAATTTAAAGGCAATTTCTGCTTATAAGGGCTAAAAAAAGACCAAGAAACATGTGTGATTGAATAACCAGAGAGATAGTGGTTAGTTTGGAGAAAGTAGCTTTGAAGCTCAGAAGAGATAAAATCAGAAAAAAACACCTGATGAAGAAGGTTCCACGAGGAAGCAGCAAGTATACATGCTTTAAGGTAGGAAAGAAGTTGATGTGTTTGAGGAACTAAACAGAGACCAATGAGTCTGTATATAGAAATTATATGAGTGATATGGCATGAGCTTGAGAAGTGTGCTGGAGCCTCAAAGGTCTTTGTAGCTTTTAATCTAGAGTTTATATTTTATTTCAAAGGCAATGAAAAGCCAATGAAGCATTTTTTTTTTGTGAGAGAAATACATTAATAAAAAAAAAACTTCACTTTTAAATTTAAGTAAAGTACAACTAGAGAAAATTACAGATGCCATGAGCATATAGTTCACTGAAATTTTATAAACTGAACACATACATGTAACCACTATCTAGGCTTGGAAATAAAACATTACCCCTATCTGAGATGTCCCCTCGTATCCTCTTCTAGTTACTACCTAATCCCTTCCAAGAGGAACCACTATTCTGAATTCTAATACAGATTTATTTCATCTATTTTTGTACTTTGTATGAATGCAATCATACAGTATGTGCTATTTTGTGTCTGGCTTCTTACACTCTACATTATGTCTATGAGTGAGCTCTTCCCATTGCATTACGTCTAATGATATTTTCTTCAATCTAATGTGGCAAAGCAGTATACTATGGAGATTCTACAATGTACTTATTCATTCAGCTGATGATGGGTATTTGGATGGTTCCCAGTTTGGGGAAATTATAAATAGTACTCCTATGAACAATCCGGTATACGTCTTTTAGAGAACACGTGCATTGATTTAATGGCAATATACCTAACAGTGGATTTGGGGGTAATAATTTATGCACATGTTCATCTTTATTAGATTCTACTTTTCTGAAGTGATTATTATATTTGTGTGCGTGCACGTGTGTGTGTGTGTGTGTATATATATATATATATATATGCATATATGCATGTTAGATTTAACTTTTTATCTGGAAAATAGGTCAAATATACACAAGAATTGCCAGAATGTTTTAAATGCTCTTTTATTTAGAATCAGATATTTTTAATATATTCCTCATCTTCGTCATTTGCTCTCTTTATATATGCATATTACATTTTCTATGCCATTTGAAAGTAAATTACATACATGATGGGCTTTTACTTCTAAATACTTTATGAGCATTTCCTAAAATTAAGGATTTTTGTTTTATATAACCAAAGGGCAGTTATTCATTTCAGTAAATTTAACATTGATACATAATATTTTTCCTAATCTATTGTTGGTATTCCAGTTTAGTCAGTTTATCTGATAATGTCCTTTATAACATTCCTTTATGCCAATACAGGGTCACATAATGCACTAGTTTTTTATCTTTCAGTCTCCATTATTCTAAGTTCCTTGGCTCTTTTGGTCCTTTATGATATTAAAGTTTTGAAGGACACCATCTTACTCTTTAGTAGAATATTTCTCACTTTTGAGTTGTCTGATTAGTTTCAGTTTATGCCTTCCTGGATGGAATACTACATAAACTATGTTGTGTCCTCCTCAGATTATCACACCTAGAGGCACAATATCTATGTGCCCCAGTCAAAGCTATTTGATTTCTCTATCATTATGGTTACTAGTTTTTCTCTTTCTACTAAAAAGAAAAAAAAGTGGAGATACATTTTAAGATCATCCAAATATCCAGCTTCTCATTAAAATCCACCTGCCTTTAAATTCAGCCTAAATTGGTAACTGCTGCCTGAACTGATGTTTACAGTAATGTTTGCAATGATGTTTTTATAACCTCAGCATTCCCTTTACATTTATTAGTCAGCACTTAGCTTTCTACTATAAGCAAAAACCCTTCTTTTCCTTATTTATTCATGACTGTGTGATAGATATGTTTTTAAAGACTAATTTTGGTTGCTGTGTCAAGTATGCTTTAAGTGGAGCAAAAGTGAAAGGAAGGGAGATCAGTTATTGGGCTATATAAGAATTAAGGGAAGACATAATAATATCTTGAATGAGAATGGCGGCAAACAAGATTGAGATAAATAGACAAATTTGAGATATGACTGGGATTAAAATAAATAAGTTTTGTTTAGATATAAGGAATGAAAGATAAGGAATCTCCCAGGTTTTCATCTTGAATAACTGGATGGAATTGCCATTTGAGGAAGACAGGGGAAAGACAAGACTGGGCAAAGAGTTTAGTTCTACTAAATTTAAGGTGCCTATGAGATGCTGAAGCAGAGATGTTAAGCAGGCAGTTGCATAAAGTAGTTTGTAACTCAGGACTTTGCTCTAGAATAGAGATGTGTATTTATAAGCCAAGATCTTATAGAAGACATCGATCACTGAGTGTTCACTTAGGAATAGAAAAGGTAAGAGGGTCTAGAATAGATCCTGAGCATATTAGAATGGGATAGAGAAGAGAGAGCTAGCAGAGAAAACTCAGAGGACTACCAAGTGAAAAAGAAAACCAACAGAGTGATGATCTCTCACAAAAATGCAGAGGAGAAGGTTTCAAGAAGTTCTGCTTACAACTGTTGAAATACTCAGTTGGCTATATAGATATGGCCACTGGGATGTTCCATAAGAATCTCCAAAAAGTATGAGTCATCCTTGAGTCTTCTCTACTACACCCACATTTTATATCAGGAAATTCCTTTGATTCTACTTGTGAAATATATACTGAATTCAACCACTACTGCTGATACTCTTCCTATCCACATCACCACTATTACTCAACTGGCTAATTCCAATAGCTACACAAATGGTCTCCATCTTTACACCTGATCTCCTTTTGGTTTATGCTCAACATAGAATGATTCAGTAAAAAGATAATTCAGCTTATGCCACTCATAAGCTTTCAGAATAAAAGCCACACTACTTCACCGACTTCACTTCTGACTACTTTACCCCTCATTGTCTCTTCTCTAGTCACACTGGCTAGAACATGCTAGGCAGCCCCTTACCTAAAAATTTTAAAACATATATATTTCATACAGATGACAAATAAGCACATGGAAAGACGTGCAATGTCTCTAGCTCTTAGGGAGTTACAAATTTAACCACAGTGAGACATCACTACACTCCTACAGAATGATTAGATAAATTATAGTGACAATACCAGATGCTGGCAAGGATGTACAGAAATTGGATCACTCATACATTGCTGGTGGGAATGTAAAATGGTACAGATACTCTGGAAAGTAGTTTGGCAGTTTAAAAAATTATTTTATAAAACTATGCATGCAATCCAGGAATTACTCTGTTGGGCATTAATTCCAGAGAAATAAAAATTTATGTTCACAGAAGAACTGGTACACAAATGTTCATATCAGCTTTATTCATGTGGTGAATGGTTATATAAACTGTGGTACATCCATACCACAGAATATCACTCAGAAATATAATGGAGCAAATTAATGATAAATGTAGCCACATGGATGAATCTCAAGGGAATTATGCTGAGTGAAAAACGGTTTCATTCCAAAAGGTTTCATACTGTTTAATTCAATTTATATAATATACTTAAATGGCAGAATTATAACAATGGAGAAAAGACTCATTGCTACTAGAGGTTGGAGATGGGAGAGATGGCAAGCGGGAGGTGGGTAGTATAAAAAGGAAGCACATGGGATCCTTGTGGTAATGGAACTGTTCTGCATCTTTACTGTGGAAGTGTTTATACTTACACGTGTGATAAAATTGCATAGAACTAATTACACACATATACACAACACACATGACTACATGTAAAATTTGGGAAATCTAAATAAGTGCATTATATTAATGTCAATTTCCTAATTGTAATATTGTACTATATTTTTACAAGATGTTACTGGGGTGGGAGGTGGAAAGCTAAATAGTGTGTGAATCTTTCTGTATTATTTCTTATGACTTCATGTGAATATACAATTATTTCAAAAAATTTTAAAGTTAACTAAAAGCCTAATTGTGAAATATAATAATATACAGAGCACATGAATTATAAATTATAAATAGTTTATTATAAAACAAACACTCATAGGACTACCATCTAATTTAAAAAATAGAATATTTTCAACATCCTAGAAGGCCCCCAAGTGACATTTGAGAAATAAACTTTCTTCCCTTCTAAATAATGACTATCTGGATTTTTAAAATAATCTCTCTACTTAAATGTGAATCCCTAAACGTTACAATATAGTTTTTAATGTTTCTGAACTTGTTCGATATTATATTTTTTAGATTCCCTAATTGTTGTTATGTGAACTATAGTTTTTTGTTATTGTTGCTGTGGTTTTCTAATATATGAGTATATATACCACAATCAATCTGCTCTTTTTGTAATGGATGTTTTTCTTCCATATTTTTACTAATATTAATAATCTTTTTAATAAATAATTTTGTACTTATATTTTAATGTACATCAGAATATCTCAAACTTTGCCACTATTGACATTTGGGGCTGAATAATTCTTTTTTGTTGGGAGGATGTCCTATTCACGGTAGGACGTTTAGCAGTATCACTGGGCTCTACCCATTAAATGTCAGTAGAACTTCTCAACCAAGTTGTGAAAACAAAATATGTCTCTAGATATTTGCTGAATGTCCTCTAGGAGTGAGAATTAGTGATGTACATATACACACACTTCTTCAAGGATGTATAACTGGAGTGGAATTGTTGTTAATCATTACCTTTAAATCTAGAGAGAAAGCTAAAATATTTCTTAAAATGATTTTTTCCATTTATATGCCTACTCTCATATATAAAAGCTCTCATTTTTCATATCCTTGTTAGCATTAGATATTACCAGGGTTTTAAATATTAGCCATTCTGGTATGTTGACAGTGAAATTTCATTATCATTTTTATTTGCACGTCTCTCAATACTAATGAGATTATCTCATTTTTCATTAGTCACATGATTTTATTCTTTCATGAAGTGATTGCAGATCTTCTGACCATGTTTCTATTGGATTGTGTATCTTTTAAAAATTGATTTGTGAGAGTTCTTTTTCATTAATATTATAACATGTTCTGGATATAAGCCCTTTTTATGTTATGTATGTACACACACATATCTTCTGCAACTCAATGGTTTACATGACAATATGGTTCTGTAATAGGAAAATTCAATGGCCAAGAACATCTAGGACACTCTTGAAAGAAAGCAAGGAGTCGGGCAAAAGAGATAACCTCTACACTACAGAAAAGAGGCAAGAACACAGAAAAATCTGTTCTACTCAGTATCAATATCTACTAAAGTCATTTTAAGATAGTCTGGTATTGGTTCAATTATAGATATACAGAACAGTGCACTAGAATAGACAGTCCCAAAACAAACTCACATACATTCATTCATAGGCTTGATTTAAGAGAAAGACAGCATTACAGAGCAGTAAGGAAAGACTCATATTTTAAAAAATAAAGCTGGTAAATTAGTATATATTTAGAAGGATAAAAAGTAATTCCTATCTTATGCCATACATAAAACCCAAACTCACGTTATTTATAGAACTAATGTTTAAAGCAAAACAAAAAGCATTTCAAAAATACACAAAAATATTTTAATAACCTTGGAGTTCTTAAATAGGACACTGGTTTTAAGATAGACATAGAAAAATTTGACTATTTTAAACTAAGAAATAATTACCAGAGTCTTATTTTTTCCCACACTTCTCTAGAATGCTGTTCTCCTACCCGACTCCTTCATCTTTTATTGAACTCTCCTAGTGAAGCTTTTCTTGTCCACTCTACGCAAAACTGTAGGGGCTCCTCCCAGCTACTGGTCACATTTCCCAGTACTCTGTCCTGTTTTGTTTGTTTGTTTGTTTTTGTTTTTGCCTTAGCACTCAACACCATTTAATATGATGAAGCTCCTTGAAGACAGAAAACTTTGTCCTTTTAATTATAATGCTATATTCCCAGAATCCAGTCCTATAGCAAGTGGCAAATAGTAGACACTAAATAAGTGAGTTGAAAGAATAAATCTTCTTCTTCTGAGTTTTCAGTAGCTCTTATTTATTTCTTCTTCAAACACCCAGTGCTCAAAAAGAAAGCTGTATGCCATATTAGACAATCCTCCCACATGTACCTCACACCCAACCAAGTCCTAAATACATTTTGAATGTGGTTCTGTTCCTGTCGACCAGTAACCTTAGGTTCAGATTGCTGTAACCTTTGGTCTAGCCTCCTGCAGCCACATTTTGACTGGCCTTGTTCTACTTATTTTCCTGTGCTATAATCCTTTCACTGCAGCCTGAGTGACATTACTTAATACTGATCAAGGAACCATCCTTATTTCAGTGTCTCCCATTATTCTCAAGAGGAAATGTATATTCTTTAATATAATGCCCAAAGTCTTCATTTCTTTATTCTTTAGCCTCATCTCTAGCCCATTTTGGTAAAGTTCTCTCCCACCTCCCCTAACCCTCTGCCCCAATGTATTCTTCCTTATCTCCTTATCTTTGCACTTGGTTTATCTTTATTCTCTCTTCATGTCTTAACTTGAATACTTCTTCCACGAAGTCTTACTATTTCCCTTGATGTCCTGGTTGAGTTCTTTTCCTCTCTCCCTGATATGCTTGCCACAGCAACCTATTCTTCCACCACTCAGTATTTGATTTCTTGGGTAACTTTCTGTGTGTGTGTCCCCCACCAGATGTAAAGAAAATTACTGTAAGGACCATGACTCTCTTGGCCTTGATCCCAGCAGGTTTTCTAGTGCTTCCCAAATTCCTGCAATATGATATTTAGATGCTCAGCAAATACATGTTGAATGAATAGTGCCCTCTCTAGTCCATAGAAAAGCCTGAATTTGAGTTTACAGTGAAGAGAATCAACTGACAATAGAGTATGTAATAAAAACAAAATAGACCACCATGGTCAGAATATGTGTCTCTGTGTAAATAATGGCATGAACATATGCAATCAGCATGGTCATAGTATTTTCTAAATATCATTTACCATTTTAAAGAGTTAAAATTTTTATCATGATTACTATTATTTAAAAGGAAAACATTGCAACAAATTCATAGGGCTTTTTTTCTTTTGTCTCCCCAGCATTATTAGCACTTTCAACACCTGAGAACAGATTAAAATGCAGGCATAAAATGTTAATGATCATAAAATTTCCATTTCAAAACATTTACATTTTGTCTATTCCTGAAAACAACTATTTTGAATTTATGCAACACTTTAATCTATTTGAAGTAAATCTCACATTAATAGATTCAAAATAATGTCTAAATGTAGTGTCGCTATTTCTGATTTTAATAACTCCAATAAACAAAATCTATAATTGTTTGCAAAGAGATGACCACCCCAAAATATCAAGGTAATCTGCTTTAAATATTTGGCCTTCTTTTTCCCAATTCACTATTCGAGAAAACATGGTAAGTTATTAATCTAATGTAATTTATAACTGCTAAGATGTATTAAATCAAGGCCCTTTCCAAAATAACGTCCCTACTAAAAAGTGGCTTATTTCTTCCAAACTGAATATAGCAGAAAAATTAAAGGCAAAAGTTATGCTGTATATTCTAGAATGTGGAACAAAACTGCTCTTAGATGCAGAGCTCACCCTGTCGAGTCAGTGGTTCTTAATGTCTGGTAATATTAGGGAAATATTTGATAACAGTCCTGGCAATCACTGAGGAGGATGCAGTGAAAAGGGTACACTTAGGCACATATGGTGGGAACTGCCCCCTATTCAGGGCTTCTGGAAATTGATATGCTCCCAGATTGACAAAATTGCAGGTTGTGATCTCCCTCTGGAATCCAGGGAGCTCCTCTGGGAGAGCCTGGCACTAGGACCTATGTGTCAGGACACTTGAGGAGAGACTGAAAAGACGAGAGTGATACAAGTTGTCTGATGGTCACAGAATGCGAGACAGTCTTCATTTTTCAATGGGTGGGGAGCATTCTGCACAAAGAAACATTAGCAGATTGTGTCATTATAAGTGGTCACCCAAGAGCATTAATGTCGCCAGAACAAGAGTCTTAGTCACTAAAACTGTTAGAAACTCTTTACTCCTACCAATGACTCTAAGCTGTACACTGGTACCCTAAAAGAACATTTTAGACTAGTATTTAGGGAAGGTGGATTGAAATATACTAAAACATATTTATACAGGACTATGTTTTCAATGTTCACTATTATTTTCAAAAGGAAACTTTGAAGGTAAAAAATTGTGTTCAAGGTTTCTCAAGGATAAATTCAACTGTTTCTCCAGCAACAACAACAACGAAAATGGCAGTAGTTATTTTGGCAACCAAGCAGCATTCAATTTAAAAGAAAGTTATGTATGTTTCTGTCTCTGTGTGTATATGATTCATGTATTACATATTGAACAAGGACTGCAACAAGAAATTTCACAGAAATCCAAATATTTCCATTGTTGTGAAATTTTGTGGGAATTATAGTACTTTCAGAGACATCTCATTCCCAGCAAAAAGGGGTTATGGACCAAGTAAGAGAGCCAGAAAAAGGAAATGCCAAAACAAACACACAAATATGTAATTAAAAGAAAGTAATGTCCAAATCCTAGGCATATGGCATATAGAAAATACTATCAAAGAAGCAAACCTGTCAGTTAGGCTTTACAATATCTGGCAAATACACACACACACACACACACACACACACACACACACACACACACGTAAATATATGTTCACATATAATATATTTAAATATAGAATCTCACTGTTTTAAATTTACAAAATATTAAAATTCATTTTCCTCAGAGTGGTTGGAACATAAGCTACTCTGATTAAGTAAATACTATATTTGGCTTAACCGATATTATTATATATAATGTGTGATGTATCCAATTTCAAAGACTGTGAATATGGTAAATAAACACAGTACACTCACACCCTAAATATCTTTAAACTTTTTCTTTTTAGATGATTAGAATATGCTTAAATGTCTTTCAGTAAGTATAAGTTATTAGAATAATTAATATTTTAAATTCTATTTTTAAATATTATTAATAAACATTAAGTCAGAATGCTATTTAGAGTTTAAAGTTCTAATTAACATGAAAATATTTTCTTATTTGAAGCACAGTTGTATTATTTATCTTCATATTTGTAATTGGTATACATACAAATTTTGGTTGTTCAGAAGGTGATCACCTCACCTCAGATTGTTCAAATTCCAGTCCTTAACACCTTTTTCTTCTCTCTTTGAATATTTATTGCCTTGTCACGACCTGATTGCAGAAGGGTCACGATATTTTTAAAAAAGGAAAACAAAACAAAATACTATTTATAATATATAACATGCACTGAGTCTACTCTATTCCTTATTTTCAGATAAGAAAACTCATTTCTGGGGGTTTTAAGTGACTTGTTCCAATGCACAAAGCTAATAAGTGGTAAACTCCTAAATTATCAGGACTGACTAAAAAGACAATTGTTTTGTCCTGTTACATGGGCCAATACTAATTTGGAAGTTTAAAGTTAGAAAAATTATTGCCAAATTTAAATAAGATAGGGTTCTCTAAGCAGTAATGTAAAGTTTCTGGAACACAGGTATTTCCAGAGTCTTTGCATTCCCAGCAGGAATGGGCGAGGGCCCAACCAACAGAGAGGTAAGATACAGTGATTACAACGGAGGTAGCCGGAGGCAGGATTTGAACCAGGCTGAGTAGAGTTCACACTGTTCTACAATGCTTCTACTATTGTTAAGTTTTGCCAATTACTAGAAATGATGTTGATGTGGTTGATAAAAAAAAATCCTTTCACATTATTGATTAAACATATTTATAAACTCTCTGCACTGAAAAAAATCCCATTCTTTTCATACTACAAACTATTGCCAGTCAGCTATAATTTTATCCAAATTGATAAGGGAAATAAGTTATATAACATTAACAACAATTTGCTAATCTAGTCAAATGAAATAGTGGTACAATGGGATACTTCTATAAATAAAAATTTCCTATATAATTTGTTAAAAAATTAAGATTTTTAAAAACAAAAGACATATAGTTTTGAAGTAGTGACTCCAAATGGTTCAATATTAACTAATAGATAAGAATGAGTTCTATTTATTATATTAATTAGCTTAATGTCAATGTTAATTATAAAGGTCTTAAAAGTGGTTCGTTCTCTTACTTAGATCGCCATTTCCCTAAAATGACTAATTATAAATTTTATCTACAATCTTATTGAATATAATTCATATACAAGGAGCCTAAGCTTACTCTGTTATGAATAACTTTTAAGTTCTACATAATAAGAATTCAAATTAGCATTTTCTTTTAGGTAACGTAACATAAATATGCATATAATACAGATTGAGAGAGATTTACAATTCTTTAGCTATTAGAAGAAAGAAACTCAATCAAACATAATATAATGGTGCCCTGGGATAATTATAATGAAGTAATAACTGACCTTAGCCGTGTACTAAACTGTGACATCTTGAATTCAGTTGCCAATATAAACTACAATTACCAAATCACTCGGTGGTTTAGAAAATCAAACCATATTCTTCCCAGCTATTCTTCTGGCTTGGCATTACCTTCTAAATTTCAGGCTTACTCAGGTCTGCCATGGTGTAGCAACTGCCCACGTTTATTGACAAGCAAATATTTTCTGATCTGTTGCCACAAAGGAAGGATCACCCAAACTGGGAGGCCAGATTAAAAATTGAAATCCTGTCAAATGTCCAATTCTCAGCATGACTTATTATTTCGTATTGTCATTTTCTGTACCCACAGAGTTAAGTCTTGTTAATTTTAGCACATTTATAAGAATCCTAAATCATGGGTTTAAAACTAATGGAGCTGAACAGACATTTATTTATCCTGCAAAGCAGGCCAATAAACAATTTTATGTTTCCAAATGCTAATTTGGAAGTTTGAAAGTCAAAGAATGTATTGCTAATTTTAAGTAAAATGAATTACTTTAAGTAGGCAGAAAAACAAACATACGCACACTGAAAAAATATTCTTGCATGATCCATCTGAAGCCCACTTTTACTCACAAGACATAACAGAAAATAGAGAGCTTCAATTGTTCAGTTGCCACTTAAATTCATGGTCTTGGAGATGGTGAAAAAAGGTATGAACCTGTTTTCATTGCCTCAATTCTTTAAGTCTGAAACAAAATCTATATCTAAAATCAGTTGGAGTTATGGTTCAAGTTTGTCATGTTTCACCTGGAACAAAGAATTTACCTGCTGCTTTCATTTAAAACTTCTTTTTTGTCTTTCCATTTCTAGTATTTATTTCAATCACTTACATATTAAGGTTAAGAAAAAGACAGTGAACACTGATTCCCTTAAATGGAGTTCTCAGAAAGACGAGAATTTACCAAGTCAGGAAAGCTTTAATTTACAATCACTGTGAAACCCCATGATACACTAAAATAGTACATTGTCAAAAGTATCAAACTATTGGGGAAAAGATGTTAATGTGATGATATTTCTAATTTTAGTCTATCCCTATATTGCAGTCCTATAGCACCTTTTCTCTAAGGAGATCAGAATGCTTTATATTTAGAAAAAGACAGAAATGCAAATCAAAGTGAAATTTCCTCCAGAATTATGTTGAAAAAATTAAGAGTTACAGAAAAATAAAGGGTATTAAAAAACAAACAAACAAACAAACAACAATAACAACAACAAAAACCGAAGCATGAGCAATCAGAATCCATGTAGATCCTGGCAGGTTTTCTGACTTCAGTGTCATGTTTTTGCTACTACTTCCTCTAAATTGAAAAGTAAGGATAGACAACAGATGTCCAAGGTAGACCTGATGTATGGTCCTGTCTAAAGTGTCTTCACAGAACACCATAATTTGACCATTTCCATCATTTCCCAGTGTCATTAATACTTAGTTCAGAATTTCCCTTAGAGAATCATAAAATATCCAGGCTTGTCTTATGAGTTTTATTTTACACAGGTTATTTTGCACCTTATGATAATGGAAGGGAGGGTCACTCAGACAATACTTCTCAGCTATTATAGACATCTTTAGGAATTCAGGTATTTCAAAGAAGTTATGGATTTTATACCAGACTTTCATTCTATTTGGGTATGGTTAATGTTTTGTGACATCAAAAGATGCTAATGGAAAACTTTCAATAATTTAAAAACATTTAAACTTAAATTTTATTTTTACTTATCCAATGGTGTCTATATATAGACATGGAATTTGAATTGAAATGGCCTATGTTCAAACCATCCTACATTAACATCCACTGATTACTACCCGAAATACCTTGGGCAAGTTATTTAACCTCTCTATGCTCCAATTTCTTCATCTGTTCAAATGAACATAAAACATTTCTACTTCATAGGTTTTTGTGAAGATTATTATGTGGCACACAGAAATAGCTCAATAAATTTATCTATTAAATGCACAGGAGACATTTTTAGTTCAGTCTACTAATAATACTGAAGAAATGATTCATTGATCCTTGAAAACAGTCTATGCCCTACATCCAGGGGCTAGTAACTCATAGTTAGGAAACCATGACTCTACTATAGAACTCCCTTTAGGGAGCTTGGGATAAATCTGGACAAAAATAAAAGTTTCTAGTGATGTTTTGAGAAATAGTAAAAAAAGACTAACCATTATGTTGGACAGATCTTAATTACTACAGAGTTGTTTTGTTTAACATAGACCTACATAGGCTATTGTACAAATTCAGTAAAGAAATAAATATGAGAACAAGAACCATGCTCATTTCTATTTTCTACTCAGCAACTTTTTACAGTAAGGAACAGGTTCATCTGACTCACAAAAGTAGAATCTGTACCTGTGTTACACTTCTTCAGAGGAAGGATTGCAAAAAAAAAAAAAATTGCTAAGGAGAAGCTACATACATTAAAATAATGAGAATTATATCAGTTTGATACCTTAGATAACTAGAAAATTTTGATCAAGTTTTTTGAAAGAACTGGGCAACATTGCCAGTGGCACTAGAAAATTCCTTCATACGTCTTTGCTTTGAGTAACACTTAGAGGCTGGGCTGAAAGCACTGGACCATGAAACTAAGTCTAGAGACCCTGGAACCCAAATAGAAGGTCCAAGGATTTGGGTTTGGTCCTAGGCTTTGCACACATCTAGCATGAGGCTGATTTCAGGCAGGACAAAAATATCAACAGAGCCTCTAATTCATACCCAACACAGTATATCTTCTATTTTAGATTTTCATTGTAAATAATAAAGAAAGTCATGAAAGTCATGAAGATTTATCTTTTCCATTTCTTAAAAATGCTGATTACAAGAAGCAGACCTGAGTTGATTCACAGAAGTATACACCATAGGCAGGTATCAAATTTGTTCAAACATGTAAAGAACACTTATGAATTTTCAGTCATTCACTCACCTTCCACAAATCCCTAGTGAACTGAAAGTTTAATGGGGGACAATTATTCTTAAGCAGTATTTCTAAGCATATACCTTCTGTTGGAAAACATAAATAATTGTTATTTTTATTATCTGGTTAGATGCTCTAATTTTTTCTTATTGTATTCATTTTTACCTTCACATCAAAGACTTTACCAAGATTAAATGAACATTCTGAACCCTCAAATGGGTATTGTCAGTCTGGCTCATCCCAGATGCAGAGTCAGCACTTAGAGATCCAGCACTTTTCTTCATTGATTGATAAGTGACACCAGTTTCCTGGGTTCATAGTCAGAGACATAGGAACAGACAGTTCAGCTACATAACAGAGCTTTACACATAAGCATGCACACACACACACACACACACACACTTACACACACAGATGTACACACACACACACACACTTACACACACAGATGTACACACACACACACACTTACACACACATGTACACATGCGTACACACACACACACCTGAAATTTGAGTTTTTTAAAAGTAGAAAGTCAATCTAAAAAAAATGTATAAAGCTATAAATATTTTACACATATAATAGTTCCATATACATACGAACAATTGAGCTTCTCTACCATTAATTCTATCGGTTTTTACCCAATTGTTCATTCATTCAGACATTCAGTCAACAAACGAACACTTATCTACATTGAGCTCTGTGGATGCTCTTGGAGTTCCAAGTCCAATGAGGGAGATTTTTTAAAAGGCAATGAAACATGCTGTGTGCTAAACAAAGTACTTGTACAGAGATCTGATTTTTGTGCTATCTAAAGAAATTACCATGAGTTAGCCAGGGGAGGGCATAGCATGCACAGAGACACTGACTTATGAAAAGTGCTTGGTGTGTCTGGAGTGTCTGTGCTGGACACTGGCCGGAAAAAGTGGTGAGTAACATAAGTGGTCAGAGATAAGACGAAAAAAAGAAGATAGAAACTGATTTTGCACATTCTATATGCAAAACTACACAATTTAGATAATATTCTATCAACATCTTGGAACCACTGGAGATTTTAAAATTTAGGAAAGACAAATTTACTTCTGATGTTTTAAAGGCAATAATTCTGGGTGTTCTGTGGAGAATGAATTAGAGTGGAGACTGGGGCTCTGGAGACTGGGTTTGACGATGTTAAATGAGATGGAGAAAGAATAGCTTAGAGGTCCCAAATAAGACAATGGCAGAAAAGTATCAGAGAAAACATGCTGAGTATTTTAAAGATAATTCATATGACTACTGATGACCATTATAAAGAGATTTATCACTTAGTAGAAATTAAAGATATTTGTAAAAATAGTTGAGTTTATATTTTTTCATTTTAATTTTGCTGCCTCATATGGAAAGACAATTTAGTCTTGCTTTCTCTATAACTTTATCTTTCATTTATTTCTAAACACATGGCAATTGGATTTCTGTGTACACCATTATAATTTAACTCTTCCAGGTATTTAACTCTTCTCTGTAGATATTTTCCATATCTTCCTGTGGAAATTGTTATGGTTAACCATTTCCTCTTTTGGAACCCTCTGTCTCCCTTTGGTTTCTATGTCATTATCCTTTCAAGGTTATTATCCTACTTTTCTAGCAACTTTTTCTCAAGTTTCTATGTTGCTGGTTGTCTCATGGTTCTGTTTCTGCCTCAGCCCCTTCTCAGTCTGCCATGCTAGCTCATTCACTTCAATGTTATTAATCACAGTGTACCTGCTGATGACTCCAATTAGACATTTATTCAACAAACATTTTCTAAGCACCTACCTTGTGGCAGACTCTATACTACATGCTGGGATTCTGTCATACGTAAATCTAGATCCTCAAGGAGTAAATTGCCATTCACATCAAAGAGAGGTGGAAAAAGCTCAATAGGAGGATGTTATGGGATGACAGGAAAATTATAAACATGTTTTGTGAGGTGTAGAGGATAAGCAGAAGTTAGTTAGGCAAAGGAATACATTTCTGGCAGAGGAAATACAGAAAAAGTGGAACCATTATATTCCCTGAATGTCATCCTCTATTAGAATTCAGGGTAGAGTACAAAGTGATTAAGTCGTAAAGAAGGCAGGGTACAGATAAAGGTGGGCCTTGTTCGACTTGCTAAGGATCTTAGATTTTATTTCTTAAGTACTGGGAGCCATTGAAGTGTCAATCAACCTAGCAGGTATGTAAAGAAACGGTGAGAAGGGGACAATACTAGAGTTGGGGATTAGTTAGCATATTGCTGCTTGGAAGTTAATGTCAAAGACAATAAAAGACTGACTTAATAGATCAGTGGTAGTGAGATGGAGAAAAAGGGGTAGTTTCCAGAAGCGTATAGGAGATAAAATCAACAAAATTTAATAGTTGATCTGACAAGACATCAGAGAGACTTATCTGGGGAGTCTGCTAAGTATTCGAAATAGTTGTGGTGCCATCAATGCCAAAATAAAAGTTTATTTATAGCATCCTTGGGGAAGGGAGCAAAAAAGATAATGAGTTCAATTATGGATATGGTGCATTTCAGAAGCTGATAAAGCATTCAGATAGAAAAAAAATCTAATAGTTCAATCATATGGACCTAGGAATTCTACAAAGTCTGGTGTGGATGTAGAATTTACTACATGGTCTAAGTCCTCTGTGCATATTAGCTCAACATCCCTCCCTACAACCTTAAGAGATTAAGTAGTATTATTACTGCCATTTTATAATAACTTGCCAAAACACACAGACTGTAAATACTAGAACCAGAGATTGAACCCCTGGTTCTAGCATCCATGTTCTTAACTACTCTGCTGTAATACTTCCCACATATTTGTATTAAATGAGTCCCTGAAAAGCAATGACATCAACCAGGGAGTTTGTGAAGTGATGAAACAGGAAGGTCAAGGGCAAAGCCTCTGGTAACACCCCATTATATGTGGGAATGGAGGTAGAAATGGGGTCTAGGAAGAAAACAGAGATATAATAGAAGAATCACAGACTCCAGGAATCAGAAGAATTCAATGTAAAAAAGAAAAAAAAAAAAGGACTCAGCAATAGTGCCAAATCTACGTCTCAAGGTCCATTCTCTTTCAGCTCCAAATACACAGTAAAGTTCCCTTAGAACCTTTCCTCCTATCGCTCCCCAGGCATTTCAAACTCAATCTACCTCTAGGTATTTGCACAGGGTTTCCCAACCTCTGTACTACTGACATTTTGGGCTAGATAATTCTTTTCATTATGTAGGACTGTCTTGTGTATTGTAGGATGTTGAGCAATAGCCCATGCCTCTGCCCAGTAAATGCTCATAGCATACTTCCCCCAAGTTGTGACAATCAAAAATGCCAAATATCCTTTGGGGGCAAATAATCCCTACTTGAGAACCACTCCTCCAGGCCCATCCAGATAACCTGTGGTCCTCTAAAAAACACGGCTTTGCACTGTTCTCTGGAGTGCTCATTCTCCCACTTTCCTAACAAGATGCCTCTTGCTCATCCATTTAGTACCTAGGTTGAGTGTCATCTCACATGTGAAACTCTCTTTTGTTCCACCACAGAACCTTGTATATACTGCTTTCATTCCACAAATAGCATTTTATTATAGTTATTTCTGTGAATTTATTTTCCACAACTGGACTCTTACAAGATTTCTAGGCCTGGCACATAGAAGTTGCTCAAATAAATAAATGAAAAAATATTTGTTTGTTTTTTTACAAACAGACTATTGACATTTTCTATTTAAGTTTTGCTACTAAAAGTTATCATTTGGAAACCAAGAAAGTACTTTTGGCTGATTTGTTTTTGTGTTATTTTTCAGTGTATATTTTATTTTTCTGTGTCAATTTATTTATGACTGAGCCAATATCAGTAACTATCATTATTTTGATGTATTATTAAACTTATTAACAATCATTGATCACACATTAACAATTATTTATTTGTTATAATAACCACAATTATATTAAACTTAATAATACAAACTTAATCGCTTTCAAAATTATCAATTATTTTAACAGAATAGAGGATGTGTATAAAAAGTATATGCACAATTTTCGTGTGATAGTTTCAGTGCTCTCAGCAATATAATAGTGTTTTCCATCTACACATTATCTTTTATCAGGGAATCACACAAGCATTTCAATTGGTAAATTTCTATATATCTTAGTGAGGAAAGTAAATATGGTCATTGCCTTTTAAAGAAATGCAGTGCAATATTTTTGTCCTAGAAAATCTTGACAGTCCTGAGATTAGCATGCAGGATGCCTATCACTAGATTTACTCTTATGATGGGAAACTGTTGGAAATATTAGCTGGGATAACTAGCCTTGGTGCACTGGGCTTCGACTCTATGGAAACGCTCTGAGAAGAACCATTTATGGATCTGGTTGTCAGAGAATATCATTAGGTCTCAAATTCAAACTGAACTAATATAACACTTCCTCCCTTTAATGATCTCAATGCTTTATGTCTATGGTCATGATAGGATTCCATCAGGATTTGTGGTAAGAACTAGAGAATCCAAAATGTTCCCAAGAGAAAGTTACTAGTGTGCATTTTTTTAAAGCAAACAAAAAGAAGTGTTTCTTATTAAGACATTGAGTACTTCATAATTCCTTTTAAGTCTGGGAGCATCAATTCACCACCAAGCAATTACCATAGAAGCATTGAGTATAAATTCAAAATTACAAAATACTTAACAAATAATCAAATTGAGTTTATTGCCTATTATAAGAATATAGCAGCTAATAGGACCTGGTGTGCACTAGATGATATACAGATTGAGACCAAATCCTTGGTTCAACTTCACTGGGGAATGAAGGAGCTCATCAAATTAGCAAAATTTAAAAGGTAAAGACTATTCAGGTTGTGGGGATTATAAACATTAGAATCCTTTCTTAGGACAATAATTTAGTATTGTGACATTAAAAATATGAATGTACTTAATCTAGTCTTTTAGATTCTCAGACTCAATTCCATGTGTGTTGGCAGTGAGGGGCCTCCTACACAACACCAAACAATTCTCAGACTCCAGGAGGGGGTCTGAGAATTCAACTCAGAAGATAGCATCAGATTTCTCAGCTCAGTTCCACAAAACTATGCCCCCCACCCCATTTCAGATGCCAGGCATAAACCCAGGCTGTTACTTGTACTGACTGACCTGTCACAAATTAAAGGTGCCAACAACTCTCTCCAACTCAGGATGTCAATCACATATACAGGTCTTTACCTGTACTTCCGAATGAATGACTAGGTTCCAATGACCCCTTCCTTGGATTAAGTTGCTAGAGCTGCTCACAGAATTCAGAGAAACATGTTATTTACTAGACCAGTAGTTTATTATTAAAGGATATAACTTAGGAACAGCCACATGGAAGAGCTGCATAAGGCAAGGCATGAGGAAAGGGTTTGGAGCTTCTATGCTCTCTCCAGGTGCACCACTGTTCAAGCATCTCCATGCGTTTGCCATCCTGGAAGCTCTCCAAACCCTGTACTTTTTTTTTTTTATGGAGGCTTCATTACATAGGCATTATTAATTTAATTATTGACCATTGGCAATTGATTCCACTTCTAGCCCCTCTCCCTTCCGTGGAGGTTGGGGGTAGGGTGGGTACCAAAAGTTCCAACCCTCTAATCTCATGGTTGCTTCCCTCTGGCAACCAGTCAATATCCTTAGGTTACCTAAGTGCTTTTCAAAAGTCATCTCATTAACTAAAAAAGACACCTTTTTAGCTCTTATCACAGGAAATTCCAAAGGTTTTAGGAGCTCTATGACAGGAAGGGTTGGGGTCAAAGACCAAATATATATTCCTTATTATAAATCACAATATCATAGCTAAAAATCCCACTAGATACTTATGATAGAAAGATGAGAAATCTATGCTACAGAAATAAAACCACCCATATGTAGGGACTTAAGAACAATGATATTTATAACAGCATTTAATTTTATAATAGTAAAAAATGTGAAACAACCTTAATGGTCATCTATGGAGAATAATTAAATAAACTATAGTGTGTTCAGAACATTGTGCAATTATTAAAAAGAATAAAAGAATGAGTTAGGTCTGTGTACTAATCTGGAATGTATTCATGTTTTATTACTAAAAGGATAAACACAAAATTGCAGACCAATGTATATATGTGATTTCATTCTATAAAAAAATGGGAAAAAATCTAATGCATATACATATATGAACATATGTATATAAGTGTATGCACATTTGCGTATATGTATAAATATTTCTATACATTTGGATGAACACAGACATAGGTATAGAAGGAATCAGAACTATTTCTACTTTTATTGAGAGGAGAGATAACTTTAAAGGGGAGAGATGGGGTGACTAAGACTATATATATCTGCTTATTGTAACTAATCATCAGGGAAATACAAATTAAAAACACAATAAGATATTACCTCACACCTATCAGAATGGCTATCATCAATAAGTCAACAAGTGTGCGGCAGGATGTGAAGAAAAGGGAACCCTCGTGCACTGTTGGTAGAATTGCAAACAGGTGCAACCACCATGAAAACAGTTGAAAGGTTCTTCAAAAAATTAAAAATAGAACTACCTTATGACCCAGAAATTCCAGTCTTGGGTATTTATCTGAAAAAATTCAAAACACTAATTTGAAAAGACAGATGTTCCCCTATGTTAACTGCAGCACTATTTACAATAGCCAAGATATAAAAGCAACCCAAGTGTCCATCAATAAATGTATAAGGAAGAGGTAGTACATATATACTCAGCCTCTGAAAAGAATGAAATCTTACTATCTGGATAGACCTAGAGGATATTATGCTAAGTGAAATAAGCCAGACAAAGAAAGATAAATACCATATAATCTCACTAGTATGCGGAATCTAAAAAACAAAATAAACCAAACAGAAAGAAACTCGTAGATACAGAGAACAAACTGATGGTTGCCAGATAGGAGAGGAGTTGTGGGGGCTGGGTGAAAAAGGAGAAGGGATCAAGAATACAAATTGGTATTTACAAAATAGTCATGGGGATGTAAAGTACAGCATAGGGAATACAGTCAATAACATTGTATAACTATATATAGTGCATACTGAGTACTACACTTAGCGTGATCGTGTGACCATTTCATAAGTTATATAACTGTCTATTCACTATGCTGTACACCTGAAACTAATAGAGTATTTACTGTCAACTATAATTTAAAAACTAAAAAACAAAACAAAACTAAAAACACCAAAGAGAAGATATAGCTCTTTGAAAAAAGCAAAAGAGCTACCAGTTGCATACACACTTTTAAGATACTGATGCATCAATTCAACAAACATGAATTGAGAATGACTGTGAACAAAGGACTATCAAGGTGCCTGGGACATAATATAAACAAGATGACATATTTGTCCTCAAGGTTCTCACTGCTTTAAGTGTAAGATTAACATCATTTTGTAGAGTGACTTTCTTTATATTGGTGTTCTGAGAATTGATATGAGGTTCAGTGGTGATGTCAGGAAACTGCTGGGCATTGGGGGGGACCAGGAAAAACAACTCAAAGAACATGTTATTTTGAGCTTGACATTGAAGACAGAAAATCAAATAGACACTTAGGAAATAAACAGGGAGAAAAAGAACATTCAGAGATATGTAATGTTCTCATGGGATCACCTGTCAGCAATGTTTTCTAAAAAGAGATATTTCCGCAGGCCGACTACTTCAGGACAGCAGATGCTGCCCTTTTTGGTACCACCTAACCCAAAATGGACAAAAAGAGTTCTTCAGGCATTTGAACTCAGGATTTTCTTAGTTGTCTGGAGTAAACCATGTAAAATTTGGAGGTTACAGTAAGCCATGTCCTATTATTTAAACTGAACCACAGAGGCAACTGCACATAGCAAAAGAGAATACTAACAGATGTTCTCAGAAAGCAGAAACGTGAAGTGAAAAAAAAAGGTCCTTACAGTGTCAAGTGCCCAACTCCATGTATTCCTGAGGCCAGACTTCATTCTTATCTTTGGCCCCCATTAACTACTCCTTTTTACTTATAATGATAAATTCCCTTTTCTTTTCCTTCTTCCTTTTTTCTTTTTTGTTTCATTTAATTAAAATTTTGTAATATGTAAGGGAAATTGTACTATATAAATGCCTAATACAGTGAGGCAATTCTATTAGATGAGTTCAAACAGATTACTTCACTGACTTCCTCTTAATATTCTTGGTTAAGTAGGTGTTATTATTTCGATTTCACAGCTAAAAAAGTTAAAGCTAATTCACACAGGTATATTAGCAACTAATGAATGACAGACCTGGAATTCTAGCCCAGATCTTGTTCCAAGGTCATCTTTTTCTTAATACATCATACTGCATTCCAAAAAGAGAACTGCATGAAAGAGCAGTGGGTGTTCTAATGCTCCATACCCCTTCTATGTAGCTGGGGGAAAGAACTCATAGGAGAAAGCTTTAGAACAAAGATGTTTGAGTGTAGGTTAGAATGAGTTCCTGAAGGACCTGTTATGCTAGGGATTTGAAGCTGATTTCGTTATAAATCAGGTTCTTTTTTCTCTTTTTCTGTTAAGGTTTTTTTCAAGCCAAGGGAGAGATGTTATCAGATTTTGTTTTAGAAAGACAATAATGGCAGCATTAAGGATAGATGAGAGAAGAAAAAGATTATTGAGAAACTCCTGTAATAACCTATAGGAGAGATGGTTAGGGCCTGATATAAGGTGGTGATGGCAGGAGAGAGATGAGGTTAGATCACAGAAATATTTCATATAGAATGTCCAGGACTCAGGACCACTTGAGAGATGGAAGAGGGGGAAGAGTTGAGGTTAATTTCATGGTGTTCAGCTTGAACACCTGAATGGTGATACCTATGACAGGGTAAATTGAGGTCAAGAAAATGGCAGAACTGGGGATAAATCCCAGAACTCTTGATTATGTTTTTAAAATGGACCCTTTGTTCTGACATTATGCTGACTTTGGATTCTGTCTCACTGGGTTTAAATTCTTTCCCTATCGCTCAATAAAACACAAATCGGGGCATGTTATTTGGAACAGTTCCCAGTTACCAAATTTTTTGAACTACTGGTACATACTATTTTAATCTAAGTCTAATATTAATCACTACTTTTAACTTTCTTCTTTGGCTGATTGCTTTGGATCTGGGTTCTTCAGAATAATAGAAGAATTCTGTTTGGGAAACAAAAGCTGTTTAAAACTGAAATCAAGGTGGGGGGTACCCTCTCCTTTTTGAATCCTGATGTATTATTCCCAAGGCAGTCTTCTGAATGAATCTTTTTCCTTTGTTGTACAAGAGCCTTCAAAAGCAGTGAAGAACATTCATTTTTCTACTTGATTTTGTTACTTTGCCAGGAATAGCACAGGGGTCCCTTTAGTGAGTGAGACTAAGGGCACTAAAATGGTTGGAAATCACTGAAAACAGTAGCAGGTTTATTTGAGCAAAATCTGCAGGGTGGTGTAATATACATTTTTAAAAATGCATTTTCATTAAAATTAAAAATGAGCTTCCAAACAAACTCTGGAAAGGGCTCCAAATACAGCCTTACAAACCCAAAATGAAATCAATAAAAAGAAACCAGCCAAGCAGCAAGTTGAGAAAACACCAATTAGAGATTTTAACAAACAGAGAAGCTCACTGTGGGGTACAGTTTTCAAATCAGACAAGAGAAATTCGGGCTTTTTTCTCCATCTCAGCACTGCTCTACTATGCTCTCCCTGGAACTGAAATTGATGGGATTCAAAATGCACCCCAGGAAGAAACCACAAACAAGCGGGTGCTTTCGACATTACATCTGAGCAGATGAAAGCAAATATTATTCTGATAGCTTTCCATTTTGCCCTCCAAGGAGCTTTGCATTATTATCCATGAAGAGGGATTTTAATAGTCAAACTACCAGAAATTTGTCAAACACTCAATTTTTGCCTGGTTTCAGAGTGCAGCTTCCACTCATAGAGGTTAATTCAGGTCTCCTTAGCCAAATAATTTTTTGAAGCAAATCATACTCTGATAGCCAGTCTTAGCTAATGTACCTCCACAGATGACCTTACATTAAACTGGCAGGTAAGTGAGGTTCACCTTCAGTCCCAACTCCCACTCTAGCTATTAAGCTTGGCCATACCCTCCTGATTGCAGTCTTGTGCTTGGCAGCACAGACTCTTCTGGCTTCTCCCTGGCTAGCTCTTGGAGTTTATTTGCCCATCTCCTGTTAAAACTGCCCGTCTTTATATTGAGAAATATAAATTCCTGAATCGAAGGAATCATAAAGCAATTTTTGTGTAGATTATTTGATTATTGCTACATACATATATATATGTATGTATGGTGCACATATATACATAAATGTGTATTAACATATATGTGTACATGTGTATGTGTATATATATACACATACATATATATGTACACACACATATAAAAGTGATATACATATATTTTTCCCAAACCCTAAAGCTATTTTGTCTGAGGATGTAGTTTTATGTTCCCATACAATAAATACCTAATTATTAAAGAAACATCTTCCATTTTAGTTATATTTCCTTTTAGTAATGAGTTTTAAATCAAAGCTCATAATCCTTAGTGATAGATAGGTTATAGAGGTTTTATATTATACAAGGCCCACCAAACTAAGAATGAAATTTGAAATATATTTAGAATTCCTTCATTTTTGTCAGCTCCACTGGCATAAGCCTCACCACCAAACTACCATCTTTTCTCTCCTAATCATTTTCCTTGCTTCTACTCTCCTTGTTTCCATGTGTCAGCTCTCAACACAGCACATAGAGTTATCTTTATATAGAGTAACCCACATCACATTACTCATACTTTCCACTGGCTCCTCATTTCCCTCAGGTTAAAAACCAAAGTCTTTGAATTGTCGACCAGGCTCTAAATGACCTTGCTTCCTTTACCTCTCTGTCCTACCCATCCAGCTACTCTCCCTTAGTACATTCAGCTCCATCAGCATTGAGTCCTTATGACCCTCTTCTACCTAAAGCCTTCCACCTCTGCCTGGAATGTTTTTTTCTTTAGATATGTTCTTGGTTAACTACACCCCACCTTCAAGTCTTTGCTTAGTAAGACTTACTTTGACCACTCTCCTTAATACTGAATTTGCCACACCCCCACCCCCACAAGCATTATTCCCTCTCCTGATTTTTCCAATTGTTCATTTTAAATTTTTTCTACAGCACTTACCACCTTGTATGCAATTTAATTTAGTTTCTTCTTCTTCTTTTTTTATTGTCTATCTCCCCTGCCAAAATATAAATTCCTGAGAGTAGGGATCTTTGTTTAACTGTGTTCATCAGTCCTTAAATAGGAGCTTGAACATAGTTGATGATCAATAAATATTTGCTGAAAGAATGAACACTGTCCAATTATATTCAAAATCATGGAATATATTTTCCATTTATAATAAATGATGCAAATGTATATGTACACATACCCATACCATTTTAATTATGACTTTCTTATTTGAGCATGTGAGGAAATGGATTGTTTTATTTTTTTTTTTTTGGTGAAATATGGTGAAGAAAATGTTAGGATGTTTCAAAAGGGAAGGTTTTGGTTGATTGTATGCTCTGATTTGGTGAACAACATTTAATGAGCACCTGTCTTCTGCTGTGAATTTGAGGTGTAACAACTTGGACAAGTCATGTGTCAGTAATATCAGTGTTAGACAGAGGAAACTAACTTGGATACAAAAGAATACAATATTGGTTGATAAGTGTATAGTAGAATCACGCACAAGGAACAGAAGTGACAAGCAAGAGAGTGATTTAGCAAAAAGGTAGTCATCGTTGAGATCAGAACATGATCTATATACCTTTTAAGTAATTTTTAGAGCAGAAAACATATATATGAGAATTTATTTGTCTATGCTATCCCATAAAGAAGAGCTGAACACTAGGGCTTCTCTACCACCTTGTTTTTCTTGAATGTTCCAGTTTCATTTAGGCCAGGCTGTGGACAAAAACACATGAACAGCTAAGGGCTAACATACAGGTCAGGACAGGGTACGACAGGTGAAAAAGTTGTGGAAGGGAAACGAGAGAAACAACCCTTTTGCTTTTGTAGAGCACTCATATGATGCCAAAGTTAGACTTCACAGTTTAGACAACAGCATTGACTAGAACACCTTGACCTTCTTCTTATCTAGGAGTAAAACACAGAGCGGGGGTTCATCGGTAGTTACATCAGAGAGACTATATGCTAATTCTTGCTCTAGGATTAGAGAACTTCAGCCCACTGCTCATGAGATGGGGAAAACCAAAACAATTGAGTATGTCATTTAAAAGTCAATGTGAAACTAAAGATAAGCATAAATATGGTCTATTTAATGATTAAGTTAGTTCTAGGTCAAGTTTTGTGCTTGAGTTAAGTTTCTATGGAAATTCCTACTCCATTGCTGTTATGAACAGACAACTCAGTTTCAACAGGCTTTCGATTTTGGTCCAGGCTCCAGCCTGTCTCAAAATCTAAACAGAATCCTAAAATCTGTTCCTGCCTCTATCAGAACTTGCTGTATTTTCTTTGCCTCCTGCCACCACACAGTTGGATGGACACCAAGTATAGAAAATTTCAGCCTCAAAGAAACATTTTAAGAAAGTTATGAGCCAGATTCAATTATTTGTATAAGCATTATCTCTAAAATAATATTATTATAATATAACTTTGAGTACAACTTAAAATGGCTATAAATTTAAGCTCCAGATACAAATGGACTTGGGTTAGAATGTCAGTTTTGCCACTTACTAGTTATTTTACTTTATACCATAGTTTTCTTATCTGTAAATGGGGAAAATTAAAATGTCATCATAGAGTTATTGAGAAAGTCTAATGAGAATGTATATACACTGCTGAGCATGGTGCCTGAGTGAAATGTTTGTTAGCAAATTTCAACTTTTTGGTGAGAAGTTTATCAGCAGAAGTTGATTAAAAAAACAAAATTTTGAGGTTCCAGTCAAGATGGCAGAGTAGGTAAATGCTGTGCTTGCACCCTCTCATGACCACATCAACTAAACTACAACTAAACTACAGAACAACCATCACTGAGAATTGCTTAAGGTCTAGCTGAACAAAAGTCCTATAACTAAGGATAAACAGAAGAAGCCACATTGAGACTGGTAGGAAGGCTGGAGATACAGAACAGGCTGGCTCCACACCTGTGTGTGGCAGTTAAAAATCAGGAGGATATCTCAAATGTGGAGGTTTCCCCTGGGGAGTGAGGGGTTCCAGCCCCAACCAGGCAGCCCAGACCAGAGTGCCAAGTGCCAGGAAAAGAAGTCCTCAGAACTTCTGGCTGTGAAAATCAGCAGAGATTGTGGCTGAGTGAGATGCTGAAGTCCCACATGGTCCTATTAAAGGGCCCATGCATGAACTTACTTGCTGACGGACCCACTTGCTCTGGGGCAGCAGCTCGAAATGCACCAGGGATATATGGGGGAGAAACTTAGTTGTCTGGCTTCAGGGCAAGGGCTAGAGGGGCAGTTTTCTCCCAGACAGAAGTGCTGACAGAAGACACTGTCCTTCTGTTGAGCCTTCCCTTAACCCAGGGTGCAGACATAGGTGTCATACCTGAACCTACATCAACCTGGCTAACTATGGTCACTCTGACCTGATGATTTCCTGAGACCCTGCCTCACAAAACTTCTGAGTCCACTAAAGCAGCTTCCACTGGCTTTTCCATACAAATGTCCTGTATTGGCTCATGCTGTGGACTTTCCTAAAATCTTTCAAGGTTTGCAAACCCCAAACAAGGAAGATCTGGGCTTGCCGTGTCCTGTACCTTGGTAAGCAGCCCCAAGGCCAACACTAGCAGCAGCCAGCCTCAGTTCACAGCTTAGCTTCTCCTAGCCAATCCGAGCCCAGGACAAATGGCAACCATCTGCAAATCACTCTGTAGCTTATATCAAGTGGCCCTGTGCAGGGCATAGGCAGCAGCTGATCTTGGCCTGCAAACAGAGCCCCTTCCAGGAGGCCCCAGAACCAATACATCTGGTGGCCAGTTTCAGACCACACCAGAACACCACTTGACCACCTCCACAAATGACACATGCAAAGGGCAGACTGGCAGGCACCAGAGCCCTGCTAAAGCAAATCCTGCTTCATAAGGTTACCTACTGAACAATAGCTCCTCCACTGTAGTCTTAGACAGTCCTTGCAACCAGTTAGCCCATTTATATGCAAATAGCAACCAAGGCTTAATTACAACAGAGGAGCACACATGAGGGACATATCTCAAATGCCTGGCTCAGATGGCCATAGAGAATACATCACTGGGCCCCACAAGAACCTAAGAACCTAATTAGGCCATTCGAAGACCAGGACACATAGTAGCTTACCTAATTCATAGAAACAGAGACAAGAAGGCTACTAAAATGGGGAGACAAAGAAACATGTTATGAATGAAAGAACAGAACAAAGCTCCAGAGAATAACTAAAAAAATGGAGACAGGCAATCTATCAAATGAAGAGTTCAAAATTCTGGTTATAAGGATGTTCAGTGATCTCGGCGAGAACTTCGGCAAAGAGACAGAAAACATAAAAGTGAAGATAGAAAATATAAAAAAGAACCAGTTAGAAATAAAGAATACAATAACTTAAAGGAAGAATACATTAGTGGGAATCAACAATAGAGTAGATGAAGCAGAGGATAGATCAGCAATTTGGAAGAGAAGGTAGCAGAAAACAATCAGAACAGCAGAAAGAAAAAAGAACCCCCCAAAATGAGGATAGTTTAAGGGGCCTCTAGGCAACATCAAGCATTCTAACATTTGCATCATAGGAGAAGAAGAAGAGAGAGAGCAATGGATTGAACCTATTTCAAAAGATAATGACAAAAACTTTCCTAACCTGAAGTAAATACACAAACAAGTCCAGGAAGCACAAAGAATCCCAAATAAGATGAACCCAAATAGACTCACACCATGACACATCATAATTAAAATGCCAGAGGTTAAAGACAAAGAGAAAATCTTAAAATAAGCATCAAGAGAAAAGTAGTTAGTTATCTATAAGAGAGCTCCTTGACAGAAATCAGACTGTCAGTTGATTTTTCGATAGAAACTTTGCATACCTGAAGGGATCAGAATGAAATATTCAGTGATGAAAAGTAAGCACCTACAACCAAGACTACGCAGCGAGGTTATTATTTAAAACTGAAGACAAGATAAAGAGCTTCCCAGAGAAGAAAAGTTAAAGGAGTTTATCACCACCAAACCAGCATTACGAAAAATGTTAGAGGAACTTCTTTAAGAAGAATTAGAAGAAAAAAAAGATTAAAAATGTGAATACTAAAATGGCAATAACTACATATCTATCAACAATTATTTTAGATGTAAATGGATTAAATGCTTCAATCAAAAGAGAGGCTAAATAGATAAGAAAATAAGACCCTTGCACATGATGCCTACAAGAGAGCCACTTCAAAAGACAGACACAGACTGAAAGTAAAGGGATGGAAAAAAGGTACTTCATGAAAATGGAAACAACAAACAAAAAAGCAGAAAAAAACAGACTTTAAAACAAAGGCTATTACAAGAGACAAAGAAGGACCCAATAATCCTCACTTCTGGGTATTTATCTGAAGAAACCTAAAACCCTACTTCGAAGAGACATGGGAATCCGTATGATAATTGCATCATTATTTACAATAGTCAAAATATGGAGGCGACCTGAGTATCCATCAATAAATGAATGGACAGAGAAGAGGTGGTATATATAGGCAATGGAATATTATTCAGCCATAAAAAAGAATGTAATCTTGCCACCTGCAACAACATGGATGGACCCAGAGGGCACTGTGCTGAGTGGATGTCAGACAGAGAAAGATAAATTCCATATGATTTCGTTTATATGTGGAATCTGAAGAACAAAACAAATGAACAAACAAAAGAGAAACAAACTCATAGATACAGAGAACATTTTGATGGTTGCCAGATGGGAGGTAGGTTGGAGGAATGCTTGAAAAGGGGTAATGATTAAAAAGTAAAAATTGATGTTTGCAAAACAGTCATGAGGATGTAAGGCATAGCATGAGGAATATAGTCAATAAGAGTCTAATAATTATGTATGGTATCAGATAAGTGCTAGATTTATTAGGGTGATCACTTTGTAGGTTATATATAACTGTCAATCACTATATTGTATACCTGAAACTGTAACTGCAAAATCCATAACTAAAAAAACAAAATTTTGATAATTTCAGAAGGTGAATCATTTATGATTCCTTATGCCATAATATAGTATAGGCAGAACATAGATTTAGGAATAACAGTTTTATATACTAATTACAGAATCCATTCATTTGGTACACACTGCACCCGCCTTTCTTCCTTTTCTCCTTTCCCCCCTCATTAATAGATTTAGAACTGACAGTGCTTTCATTTTTAAGTATAAAGAATAATTTTCTTCTGAACATAGAGACAACTATGAAATCGAAGTTTAAAATATAGTCCTCTTCTAACAGCGATTCAGCTTTCCATTAAACCTCCTCCCACCCTCTCAAAGTAAAGTTTGAAAAGCAGAGCTCAGAAATAATCTGACAGACACTAGTGCTTCGTTCATTTCCAGCAAGGAAGCACCAATTTGATTCCTACCATAACAATTTTTGCTGTTGCCAGTGCATCAAATTTTTTTAACACAGCTTCTCAAGTGATAGAAATCATCCCGTCACTTTGTTTCATAAAATTGACACCCTGGGGAAAAAAATAGAGTAAGAACTTGAGCGAAGCTGCTTCTCCAACCCCTGCTAGGTATTCCTGAGATTCTCTTTTCCTCTTCAACTAATGTCATCAAGTCCCAATTGCTTGTTGTTCTTTTCTCCTTGTTCTGCTCATGTGCTACAACATCCATTGGCTTCCCTCAGCACGGGAGTTGGTGTTTTTAAAAGTGTTACTCATAGACTGGGATTCTACTGCTGGCTGATTTGAATGCAGCGACAAAGGGAAAAAAAGGAACTTGATGAAATTATTTCACACACAGAGCAATAAACATATGGAATAAATTACTACAGAAGATGATTCAAAGAGTTTAAGAAACACCTGGATTTGTTTCTGGAGGCAGTGGATTAGAGAGTACAGTGAGAAGCAGCAGCAGGGTGAAATAAAAGCACGCTCACAAAGCAAAGTGTTAAAGCTCTAAATTCTTATTGAAATGGCACCTCCTGCATTTATCAGGAGCACCAGCTATTATGCAAGCCTATTTTAAGGAAAAGGTTTTTCAAATACACTGACAAAAATCACAGGAGCTACCTTCCTAATGGGTTTGGCCTCTGACTTTAAGGAAAGGAAGTGGATGGAAGATTCTTCTCAATCCAGAAAGAAGGAAAGAATATCTGAATATGCAAGAACTAAAAATTTAGCAATTGGTATGAGACCTGGTCAAGGCCTCCCATGTCAGACGCATCTCTGACTTCCTTACACTGACTGACCTCCCCTCTCTTCAGGCACATTCTGACCCTTCAGAAACAGCCACACTCCTCCCAGTCCATAAGTATGTTGCTGTTTTCTCTTTCAGATCTTCCCCTCATTCTTCAGGCCACAGGCCAACTTTTCTGTGATGTCTCAGTAAAGAGTCACATCTCCCTCTGTGTTCCCATACCACTTGCAAAATGTCTTTATGTGTTTATTAATCTTCATCTCCTCAGCACTTCATATAATGCCTGGCTCATTGAAGATATTTAGTATTTTCAAAATTTATTTGCCTCACTTTGTTTCAAAGAGGATTTAAAGTGCTTGATAAAAATAATAGCTAACATCACTGAGCCTATAGCATATGCCAGGCACTGTTCCAAGTGCTTCACATTTTAACTAATGTAAATCCTCATAACAATGCAGTGGATATGTGAGTTTGTGACACAGGTACTAATACTATCCCTATTTTGCAAGTGAGGAAACAGAGGTGCAGAGATGTTAACTAAATTGTCCATGGTAAAGAGCAAATTTGAGTTTGGGCTCAGCCAGCTGGTTCCAGAGCTAGTACTCAGCCATTATTCTGATTATTGGAATGCCTACCATAGCAAGGAAACAGAAATAGGGAAAGATGATAAGAAATAAATAACTGAGGTCATAAAATGGAGTTCTTAATAAGGCTAATTAAAAATGCATATAATAAAGCCCAGCATGCAGACTGTTTTTAGCTTGATCAATTAATCAATTAAACAAAAGCAAATCAATTACTCAGGATGATATTTCTGACGTCAAAACCTGAAATAAATTTCTTCTATGGGGTTCGTAAAAGATGATGGTGTGTTAAATCATTCATTCATTCACCATCTACATTTACACCTATCCAGTAGAAGATCTGGGTGTTAAACAAAAAGACTGATTGCAGAACATACTGTAAACTTATAGATCACTATCCAGAATGATGTGCACTGATTTTACATATTCAAATAGACAACACACATGTTACTCATTCAGCAAATATATATATATATATATGTTGAGCCTTTACTTTGTGTCAGATTCTGTTCTGGACCCTAATGACTCAAAAACACACCACAAAAGACCAAAGTATCTGCTCTCACAGAGCTTAAATTATAGATGAAAAGATAAATAATGAACAAATAAACAACATCTGGAGTTGTTAAGAGCTAAGAAGTAAAATAAAACACATTAAGAGGATAATGAATAACTAAGGGAGGGAGGGGATGTCTCTTTTAGATAACAGGGTCAGCAAACCCTTCTCTGAGCAGGTGGTATCTAAGCATAAACCTAAATCAAACATATCAGAGACAGTTATCCATTTTTCCCCTTAATTATTCCAGTCTAGAAATAAGATGAAATGTTATCACCTATTTGTGTAACTTCAGGCCAATAAAACCAAATGTTCTTTATGATTTTTTTTTCTGAAAATCTCCCTTTCTCCCCGAGATTTTCCTTTGTTTTTATTAACTGCAAGTTTCTTTTGAAGGTTTGCATATAAGCAAATGAAGAAAGTAAATGGGATAAATGCCATACATTCCAAACCAGCAATAGCCTGAGAATAATGTGATTTAATTTAATAAAAATCCAAAAATCCTACACTGGAACCATTAAAAAGAAGACAATTAGAAAAAGACTTCAAAATCTTAGAGGTAAATTATATGATATCTATTTCAAAAATATTTGTTCAACTTGGTTTTCCGGTAATCAGATAGATTGTTTAGGGCCTGTTCACTAAGAAATATACTAATAAGACAGCCCAACTTTGGAAAATTCAATATTTTTATCCTATGGTACAGATGACTATAGTCAACTCATGAAAATATATAGGGACTCTGGGCCTGACTGTTTGTCATACCCATTAAGTTTGGTCATTTCACATCTGAGTATGTAAAATAAGTTTGGCCAATGAATAAAAGCTAAAATAATGTCGTTACTAATGCATGTGTTTGCAATATATAGTCTAGATTAATTCTTTTCAGGAGAGTCACTCATTCTTTTTACATTTCCTCCCACCTTGTACTTTGTGGAGCAATCAGCTATTTTCTAGCACTGCACACTAAGGCTAGGAACTTCTTCCTATATTATGACTCACTGACTGTCAGGTATCGGATTAATTTTAAGAAACTGAAGTTTTAGTCATTAACTATTACTTTTTCCCCTATAGACTTTCTCTCCTATATCTTATGGTTGTGCTTTATTTGAAACCACTTTAAGCGAAGATAGTTCTAAACTGCAGCTTATTACTTAAGTATTAAAAGAAAAAAAGGATGCTATGGTACATTTCCAGGTGCTAGTACCTTGACTTTTCTGTCCTTTTGATATTAGCAGCTTTCTTGTTCAATCTGAACAGAAAATTGAAAACTGAATGTTCTGTAGTGAACAGAAACAAAAAGCATAGTCATTTATTTTCTTCTTCACAATGATAATGTCTTATGGGATTTTATCATTGGAAAGACCAAGGTCTTAAATATTAAAATGTTCTGAGATAAATACAAAAAAGAGTAGGGGAGCCTCCAAGACTGACTATCTGGACTAAGACTAAAGGGATTAAGTGGGTGTCTCTTTCTCTGCTAAAATACATACTAGAACCTTGATAGCTTCTTTGCAAAATTAGTGCATGTGCTTAATTTAGACTTACTGTTCCAACATTCAAGTAGCTACCATATATGGGTGGGGTAGTGAGGCAAATTAAGTGTTGGAATCATATGATGTCACACAGACTCCAGCAAAGCAAAGAGACCAGAGCTTTGTGGGTGCAGTTGCTTATGTACTGTATAGTGCTTTTCTTATTTATAAAGCTGGAGCATACATTCTACTGCTCTTGTTCTTAGATTTTCAGACAGCCATAATTTCCGGTCTTTTGTTTGAAATGAAGGCCTGCCTGGAAAAATTGAGGGTGCTGCCAGGCTTACTAAAAGACATTTTTTGTAGCACAATATATTCTTTACTCCACTACCCCTCCCCACTTTCCAAACTCCTGGGTGTAGTGGGAGGGGCACAAGATTTGAGAAAGATGTAAATTATGAAATTGACAGCACATCAAAGCAATTTATGGACAGAATCTTGAAACTAAATGTCAAATGTTCTCTTAGCTAGAAAAACACTGACATGTACTAGTGTATAGTAATGTGGATGCATCTAAGCATACCTCAAAGACTATGTTCCCAGAGTAAAATTATTTGTGAAATGCAAGTTATATTAGATTTCTTTTGGAGAAGGAAACAAAAGTTGAAATTCAGATTACATATCTGGAAGACTGAAGTAGGCAATCGAAATCAAACTTTTATATTAGATTCATTTGACATGATTTCAAAATAAACTAAGTTCAGTAAACCTGTTGGCAAAGAGGTATCATTTGTCAAGTGATTAACAGAGACACAATCTGTAATTACTAATTGCTGAAAGCAGGCCACTAATGAAAGAATGACTCACATTTTGGGGTGAAGGGGGGAGGGGTTTCTCAGAAACTGCAGTTTGATTTACAAAACTCTAAATAGCTAATGGCAGGTAACTCTTGCCAACTAACCAGCCAACTCTTGCAAGCTCATTAACAGAACTCCATGGTCTCACTGAAGGATAAACCATATGGAGGTATCACTAAAAGCTGGAGATGAGAGACTGTAATTCATGCTCAGTCCTTCCGTGAGTCGGTCATATAGGCATTAAATTGAGCTTCTGTTTATCTGACATGACCTGCTCTTAAGAAAGAAAATAAATTTTTAGGAGTTGTTGGTGTTTTCCCCTCTACTGCATTATATTGCAGTTTTCAACTAATTATTAAATTTCTTTATTCTGCTCTTGTGTCTCCAGGTTTCCCATATCTGTGTCAGATTTTAGTTCCAGCTAAACAATTGAATAATAGTGTTAGACAAGTGCCTAATTCACTGTCTGCTTGAGCACCGAGCTTAGAAGATTGTTAAATTGCTATTCCATGATTTCCTTAGTGATTGCATACCTGTGGCTATAAGATCATTTTTAACTCTATTCACATGGACTTCACTAATGCTTGAGGCAACATGTATGGCAACACACCTTCATAGGGCATCAGTTTGTAAGAGGTTCTGTTTATTTACTCTCTGTAAGGGCTCTGTATATTTAGTCACTGTAACTGGAGTACCAAAATATTGTATATAAAGGCACAGCAATTTTTACTTGATATCCAACTGGTTCAGGAATCTCTAAAAAAATTATCAGAATAACACAGGAACATAGTTTTAAAAAATAGTACTAAAGGCTATTTAATGATAAACAATTCTTCTATATTTTTTTCTATTCCTCAGAAGCAGTTTTAAGCACTTATGTTTACATTCTTTCATTCCTCTAAATTAGTTCTTGATTTATTAAGTTGAGATATTAGGTAGTGCTTCTGAAGGCAATGGATATATATTTAGCTCATTTAAATCTCCTTTTCTCTTCTTTTTTTTGTTTCTACTTTAAACTCTTTAGTAGTAAAAATATTTTAATAGAATGAAATATTTATTATCTATAACATGTATAAATGTGTAATAAATATATATTATTTATATAATATCAAATATTATTCATCAATTTTAAACTGTAATTATTGCCTCCCCATTTTGAAAAAAACTGAATATTGGAAGACTATTTTCACCCATATTTCTTTCCTCTTCTATCTCTAATATTTTATCAGCTTTACTCTTACTTTTCCATCACCAAGACTGATGACATTTACATTCTATTTTATAACTATAATGAACATTTCTTTGCTTTTTCTATAGGCCAATAGCAAAAGTTGTTAATCAGCATTAATATCATATGGTTTCATAAATATTGTTTACATGTGTGCTTTTGCTGCATTTCCTTTCATATGAGTTTGATGATATGGCTCTATCACTAGAAAAAGAATGTTCCTATGAGTTACACTTGATAGTCTTTTATTTTCTTACATTATTCCCATTGTTCAAACTTAAATCTTCTTTAGTTTACTCCGTATTTGGACTGTGAGCCTTTTATTGTTTTCCTTCTACGTTTTCCCAGAATGTCTTTATTTTTATTATTACTTAAAAATTATTTTCAATTATAATTAACATTCAATATTATTTTATATTAATTTTAGGTGTAGAGCATAGTGGTAGACTATGTGTATAATTTATGAAGGGATTCCTCCTGATAAGTCTAGTACCCACCTGGCACAATACATTAAGTTATTAAAATATTACTGACTGTATTCCCTATGCTCTACTTTACATCCAGAATTTCTACTGAATTTGCCTAATAACATCCAGCTCCATAATCAATCTATCCATTTATTATTCCCTTCAACATAATTATTCTTGGACTTCATTTGATATCTTTACAGTATATGGATTAAGGGCTGTTTTCTAGACCCTGTACAAAGGTTATTTTCATTCTTTTTTGTATCCAGTGTTTTCTGCATTGTTGCTTTCTTCTCCAAATGAATGCAACCAATTGAATTTTGAAGTTATCATGAATCTGAAAACAGTTTTGTTTTCATATTGGTTGCCAGTTCGACTGGGTAGCGCACCTAACATTAAAAATATTCTGTCCAAACTTGAAAGATTAACATCTATTGGTTGCTGTTGTCATCAGATAGTAATCTAAAATCATTAATTCTTTGTGGGTAATCTGTAACCCTTTCTATCTCTTACTTCGAGTTTATTTATCTTTAGTGTTCTAGATTTTAATAATAATGTGTCTTGGTATGAGTGGTTTTTGTTCATTTCTTATTTAGGGGTGTGTGTGTATGTGTGCATGTGAGTGCCTATCATTGCTCTGTCTAGACCAAGGAAGAGGTTTTTAAATAATTGTGGTGGTTACCTCATTTTTGTTTTTTCCTCACTTAACATGCCTTTAGTGTTTTCACCATTCCTCATAGTTTTAATTTACTTTTAGATAGACATGCATTTTCATAATTTTTCAATATGTCTATGAAATTCCCTCTCCCAGACTATTAAACTTCTTCCCTATCGATGTTAATGTAGTTACTTTATTGCTAACCAGGTGGGTGGAGTTACTATACTTCCATCTTAGTCTCAATGGTACTTTCTCAGAAAAGCCTTCCCTGACATTCATATCTGAGTAAGTACTCTTTCATTTCTTGTTTATTATTTTACATTGTTTATTTTCTTCATGAAATTTAGAATTATTTTAAATTATTAATTGCTTTATTTCTTTAGGTTTTTTTTGTTTGTTTGTTTATTTCCCTCACTAGGCTTCTTTTTGTGGTACCATTTTGGATCTCCACCATATTCTTCATAATTCCCTAGCAGAATACCTTCATGTTTAATATATATTTGTTTGATAAATGAATAAATGAATACATTGAGTTAGAATGGTGTATGCTAGAGCTATATATTCATCTAATGTTTAACAAATCAATTAAAAATTTTGTTAAGCAACTATATATGTGACAGTTAGCCAGATACTATCAAAAGAAAATAAAAAAAACCTATGGAATAAAACAAGATGTAAATGCTAAGAGTTAAATGCTGTAGTTGGGAAACAAGTGGGAATCTTATGGTTAGTTTTAGATAAAATTAATTGAGCAATAAGTTGATAGGAACCTTTTCAGTTTGAGATATATAGATGTGTCAGTTCACCCACCAAGATTCTCATACAGTTTAAAATCTGATTAAATAAGTATTCCTCAAAATTTAATTAGCCTTTTAAATAGATAACAAGTCACCAGCATACTCATATTCATTAATGAGGCTTTAATTATGAGAAAAACAATGTAGTGCAGTGAAAAGGGCCATGATTTGAAGCTAGGTATTCACTGATCTCTCTATCCACCTATACATCTTCCATTCATGTAGCAAACATAAAATATTTGCTAAATACAGCCAAACTGTGTGCTGCTCACTCATTGGATTTGAATATATAAAATACTACATGCTACTGATGTGCCATGTACAATACTACTTAATATCCTCAATATCCTCAGCTACAAAATTATCATTCAGTATTGTAAGAAAAAAAGATAATATCACTAAAGCATACTGCCTGAAACTCAAAAAGGCTATGAGAATATGTGAACTAGTAATAGTTTTAAATAAGGACTTTTATTCTATGATTATACAGTGCAATCTACATTTGAAGCAGTCCAAAACTGAAGCAACATTGGTTGGCATTTTTTTTGTATTTATCTACAAACCCAGTATTTACAAACTAATAGCACCAGAATTTGATGACTAGAGAACTGAGAGTTTATAATTCTGATTATAATTCACATCAGGAGCCTTAAATATTATTTGTGGGCCATCTGTCTAAGCCTACACTTTTGATACAAAAATAAAAATTAAAACAATACTGACTAAGAATCATACAAGATAGACATAACTAGTTTCCTCTATTTCTGGTTGGACCTCAAGGGAATGGAAGAGTTTTGCTTTGTCAGAGAGGGTTTTGTTTTGCATTGCATCTTTCTAAACTTTCCACTTTCCCATCTGCTTAAAATTTTTAGGTTACTGCTGCTTTTTACTTATTATTTCTAGCATCTTACAGAAGTGATCTGCAAGGATAAAAATAATCCTGGTGAAGGCACTGTAGAAAGTTTCTCAAAAGAAAATGAATAGCTCCTTTCAAGCATATAAATATTAAAATGAAGCACATATCTTTACAATTAAAAACTACATATTATTTCCCTTTAGAGTAGCCAAATAAATTATGAGAAATTTTCCCTCTTTTAAAAAATTTTGATTTTATTCTGAAATATTTAACAACAAAAGGAAACTATGGAAAGTTACACAACAGATATCTATATTAACATTTTGCCATATTTCTAATATTTACTTTAGCTCTTTAAAAAAAGGAAATAAAGGGACACATACATTCATAGACCCATCTCTCCCTTTCTGTCCCTTTCCCTCTCTCCTAAGAGACAAAAATTATCTTAAAACTGATATAACTCCAAAAATGCTTGAAATGTTTTCTATATAAATATTTTTAAACCATGTATTCTATTGTTTTCTGTGTTTAATATTATTCATAAGTGGTTATTCATAAACTATCATTGTAAATTTGATAGTTTGAAATTTTATTCTTTATTTACAATGCATTTTTGAGGTGTGTCCATGTTGCTATATGTAAAGTTCATACATGTAAATTTCTAGATTCATTATTTCATTGTGTGCATAAATCTGACAATAAAGTTGTTTATTTTCTATCACTTTACAAACAAGTTTGCAATGAATACCATGGATTTGTTTTTTTGTTCATGTGTGAGATTTTCTCAAGAAAATGTACCTAGCATTGGTTGCTGGGGCTACAGTATGTACATCTTTGACTATGCTGATTTATCTTTTCATTAGTATATATGAGTTCCAGTTCTCCTATATCTTCCCAAAACTTCACATAACAGGATATTAATTATGGTCTACTGATATCTGATTTATCACTTCCAAGTACTAGTGCAGCTTAGCAAATTTTCATTTTTTCTCTTTTGCCATTTTCTACTCTGCCTCTGTGAATTTCCTGATGTCCATTTTCAATTGGGTTATTCTTTATAATTTGTATAATTTTCTTTTATGTTAGATATAACAGTTGGTCAGTTATATGCATTGAAAATGTTACTCAGTTTGTGGCTGGTCTTTTCACTTTTATTATGATGGCCTTTGTTATAAGGAAGTCATTTTAATTTTAGTGTAAAATTATTTCTTTTATGATTTTTGTTTTCTGTGGTTATTTTAGAAAATCCTTGCCAAACCCAAATTCAAAATAAAATATACTATTTTTTCTAAAAGTAATAGTTTTTGCTTTTTATCCAGATCTTGAATCCATCTGGGTTTTATTTTTGAGTGAGGTCTGAGATATCTATTTCCATATGGATAGCCAATTGTTCTGGAACCATTTATTGACTAACTCATTCTTCATCACGGATTTATAATGCCACCTCTGTTTTTAGTATTGTAATTTTATACTTGTCTCTACAAGTTTTTAGCTTACTTTCTGTTATATTTGCCCCCTGGATTTCTTACACTTTGGTTCCTTTTATAATAGTCCATCCCTCTATCCCCCCACTCCCAAATATTCCATCATGAAAATTTTCAAACATACCAGAAAGTTGAGAGAATCGTATACTATATACTCTCCAACTAGATTCTACAACTAAATTTTGCTATATTTACCATATTGTGTATTTTTCCATCTTTTATATCTATCCATCAAACTCTCATTTTTTTGAACCTCAAAGATGCATCTCTACAACTTCAGCATACATATCAATCATTAGCTAGAGTTCAATATTTATTTACTGATCTCTTTGAAGTTAACATTTACACACTTTGAAATGCAAAACTTGTACCATTCTATGAGTTTTGACCAACATATACACCTATGAACTCAAATACCTGTAAGTACATGAATACTATCAGCCCAGAAAATCCTTTCCTGTCCCTTTTCAATCAATACTCCCACAATTACTATTCTGATTTTTTTTCCATCATGAATTATTTTAGCATTTTCTAGAATTTCATATAAATGAAATCATACAGTATGTACTCAGGCAGATTTCATTTATGCAGCATAGTGTTTTTGAGACAAATCATGTTGTTTAAGGTATAAGTAGTTTGCTCCCTTTAGTTGCTTAATAGTAATAACCTGTATGGTTACGCTATTCTTTCTTTATCTATTCTCCTTTTAATGGACATCTGGGCTCTTTTCAATTTTTGCTTTCACAAATAAAATTGAAGTAAATATTCATATACAACTCTTTGTGAATATATATTTTTAATTCATTTGAGTTATACTTAGGAGTGGACTTTCTGGATTGATGGGGAGGTATTTATTTCACTTTATAAAAACTATCACACATTATAAAATATTTGTATTATTTTACATATGTATCAAGAAAAAATGAGAGTTTTGGTTGCTTCATGTCCTCTTCAATATATGATATTGTCATTTTTTATACACACCAGTGAGTTTACAGTGCTATTTCATTATACTTTTAATAAATATTTTCTTGATTGCTACTAGCATTGGATATTCTTTCACATGCTTATTGAGCATGTGTATATCTTCCTTTACAAAATATTTGTTCGAATCTTTTCCTTATTATTTTAATTGGGTGGTTTGTCTCTTTATTATTCAGTTGAGAGAATTCTTTTTATATCCTTTTGTTAGGTACTCATTCTGCCAATATTTCTCCCAATTTGTGAGTTGCCTATTAATTTTCTTAAATGGTGAATTTTGGTGAGCAGAAGTTTTTAATTTCAAGAAGTCTGATATGTTAATTTCCTGGAGCTGCTATACCAAAGTACCACAAACTGAGTGGTTAAAAAAACAGGAATTTATTTTTTCACAGTCTGGGGGCTAAAAGTTCAAAATCAAGATGTTGGTAAGGTTGGTTCCTTCTAAGGGCTCTGAAGGAGCATCTGTTCCATGTCTCTCTCCTATCTTCCGGTGACTGCTGGCAATCCTTGGCATGCTTTGACTTATTAATGTCTCTCTCCAATCCCAGCCTCTGTCTCTATATAGCATTCTTCCTCTGTGTGTGTCTTTTCTCATAGTTGTCATCTTATAGAAACAGTCATATTAGATTAGGGTCCCATCCTATTTCTGTTTGACCTAATCTTAACTAATTACATCTGCAATGACCTTATGTTTAAATAAGATCACATTCTGAGGTAGTGGGTGTTAGGACTTTTTGAGGGGGACACCATTCAACCCATAACATCCTATTTGTCAACTTTTTTTTTCATTTATGATCATCACTCTTTGCTAGCTCAGAAAGCATTGCTTCTCTCAAGTTAGAAAAATATTTCCCTATGTTTTGTTTTAGAAGCTTTTCTGATTTAGCTTTTATTTTTCAGAATCTACCTCAAATTAATTTTTGTGTTTGGTATAAAATAATAATTAAAGTTTATCATTTTCCATATGGATAGCTATTTTTTTTCAGCATTTTCATTAAAAAGACTTTCCTTTTCTTCACAGCATTTCTTTGGCATGTTGGTGAAAAATCAATTGATTGTAGAAATGTGGGTTTATTTTGAGACTCTGTTCTATTTAATTGATTTACTTGTCTATTCCGTGTCCATATCACACTTGCCCTTAACACAACTATGAGTAACCATAAAAACTGGGCTCATTTCTTCAAGTCTCTGTCCTTTCCCACACTCCATCATAGTCTGGAAATTCTTTACTCTCTTATTACCTACTTCTCCAAATACCTTCCAATAGAATTTATATTTACTTTAGCTTTCCTAATTGCCCTAATTGTAAGAGCTGATTAAAAATATCTATGCATCAATGCCAGAAGCAGGAATCCCTAATATTGCTTATTTTTTCATTTTTTTCTAAATTATTCTAGACAGAGATATGCCTACTATGATATCCTTTAAGTAAAGAGATTTTAGTTTTGTTCAACCTGTATTTTTTGTTTCTTTTTTGCACAATCAATATATTTCATATTATTTATCTATTATCATTTAATTTTTTAGTAGATAATCAATTTTAACAGAATTCTTGAATCAAAAAGTCTGAAGTTAATATCTATACCCTTATCCCAACAATATAAACTTACAACATTTTATATGCAATTGCTTTCATTTTTCAGCAAGTTTTTATTCTTATATTTTAGTTCTACTTTTATTTTATGACCTCTAAACTGTGCATTGTTATAATTATTTAATAGACAGTTCTTCAGATATACCTACATGATAAAATTTTTTTTACTTTTGCTTTTTGCACTCTGATTACTGCTGATTTGTACTCTGATTATGGATTCACTTCCTCTTTTGAATTTTTAAGATGTCATACAGCAAGGCTCTATTAGTAGCAAACCATGTGAGTTTCTGTCATTGCTGTTCTCTTAGCAATTTAGAATTTTTTGCATTTATCTATCATCTATCTATCTATCTATCTATCTATCTATCTATCTATCTATATTTAATTGGTATTTTTTGTCTAATGGTCTTTGCTTTGTAATCCATCTGTCTCCTAAATCTGTTTGCTTTTAAGATCTTTTATTTTACATCCATTTTTGAATTTAAGAAATATAATATGTGTTAATTTATCCTGCTGGAGACTTTTGTTGTTACTGAATCTGAAGATTTCTAACTTTTAGCACATCTGAAGAAGTCTGTCATTGTCTCTTTTCTCTGTCCTCTTAGATCATCATACATCTATCTGTTGAATCCTTTCCTTCTATCATTCATGTCTCAACCTCTCTTTCATGCTTTCTATAACCTCATCTATCAATGTTGCATTTGGTTCATTTCTTCAGAAACAGTTTTCTACTTACTAATTAGCTCTTCAACTGTGTCAAATATTCTACATAATACATCTCTTTACAATTTACATTTTAATTGCTGTATTTCTCATTTCTCGAAGTACTCTTTTATTTTTAAGATAATCCTATTTTTTTGTCGTAGTGTCTTATCTTTTCATTAAGGTTTCGATTACTTTTTAAAACTTTTGATAATTTTTAAAATCTTGTTTTATAATCTTTATCAGATTACTTGAGCATATGAAGTTCTTGGTCTCTGCTCCTATTTGTTGTACATGTATGCTTGGCTTTGCTCCTAACTCAGGATGGATTGTTTTCTGTTTTGTTTTTGCTTCTATATGTGAGACGTCCTTACAGGTTGAGTTGTAACAGTGTCCATCACTGGCCTTGTTCTTTTTAAGTGATTCTTTAAAGCTTTGGGGTTTCTGGACTACATGAGGCCTCTTTTGAAGGCAAACCTCTCCAGAAAAATTCTTAGTTATTTGCCAAATCATTTGCATGCATTGTTTAATTCTTACATCATCTCAACAAACCTATGAGATAGATGTGATTATTATTTCCATATTAGAAATGGAAATATTAAAGACTAGAATGTTATAAAAATATCTGAAGGTGCATATCTAATAAGTGGCATATTTCACACTCAAACCAAGACTAGATTCATTTCAAATTCATATTCTTATGAATCAATGCACTATACTTTGCTGCTAGTCAGATAAACAGGTCAACACCTTAAACATTTCATCAGTCGTCCTTGCATATCTTCTATAATAATCTATAAATAAGCAGTTGAAGAACATACTGAGGAATGCAATAGTATGTATTAAATTTTTCTACATATTGACATAGCCAGAAGCTAAAAAGTGATGTTTATTTCTAAGCAACTATTAAATGTGATATTTGTTTTTCCATTATAGCCATTTTATTATACACACACACACACACACACACACACACACACACACACACACACATACATATACACACACAATAGATATAATTTTGTAAATGTCTTTTTGTTACAAAATGCTGGTGTTCTATATGGATCCACTCAATGTTAATAGTGATAGACTGTTTTAGGCTATATTTTATGCCATTCTTACATCTTTTTCTAGCATTATACTCCAGTGTCATTGCACATCTTCCACTGCAAGGAACAGCTGCCCTATATCTCATTCTAAACATCACTGACTTCATTTTCATTTCAATTCTTAGCTAAAAATATGTTCCTTTATTTGATTATAAGGTCTGAATTTTATTTGTCTTTCCTGTTTTCCATTATTTTATAATTCCCTTGAATTATTTATTTTCTAAGGTGCTTTAAAATAATTTGTATGAAAGATTAAATATAAAATTAAATTGTCCTGTTTTCAATGACACTAAGTAGAATATAATCATTTGCTTATGGACTCCATCCATGTTTTCTGTAATTTTGAATGTAAATTGTCTAAAAGCAGCTCAGCGCTATTAATGACTGTATCATAAAGCACTGCTTAGTTAAGATTTAATAAGTGTTTGCAGAGTAATAAAAAAAGTATTATTGACATTTTCTTACCATATATGTTCAAAATCTGGCAATTATAGACATTTCAGAGTGTATCTAAGCAGTTTACCTTGAGCAAAGCAAACATTTGAAAAATATTTTAATTAGACTTTGGAAAGTGTGGTACCCAGGAAAATGACAAAAACTGAAATAGAATACATACATCAGAGCTATTCAGATGTCCCCAAATAGCCTAATTATTTATTACTCTGATTAGACTACCTATATCCCTTTTTGGAGAACCACAATATGAGATTTATAATTGGACATTTGTTAAATTTTAAATCTTTTGGGTTCTTGTACCTAATTCCAATGTGCACGTGGAGGGGACTTCCCACACAACACCAAGCAACTCTCTGACTTCAGAAGGGTATTCAAGAATTCAATTCAATTCTGATGTAGCATCAGATTTCATAGGTTGAGGGCTCAGTCCCAAAAAGCTGTTCCCTCTTTCCTAAATTCAGATGTGGTCAGAAGCCCAAGTGACTGGCTTCTGACTGGCAGGCTATAGACTGGAAGTTCTAAGACCCCCTGCTTGAATTTTATTTTTTTTTTTAAAATTATTGGGGTAACATTGACTAATAAAAACAAATGTTTCAAGTGTACAATTCAACAGTACATTGTACATATATTGTATTGTGTTCACCACCCAAAGTTATGATTTCCTTCCATAACCAAATATTTGACCCTTTTATCCCTATCTACCTCTCCTCTCCCCTCCTTCCCTCTAGTAACCACTAATCCACTGTTCATGTCCATGAGTCTGTTTGTTTGTCATGTTTGTTTGTTGCTTTCAGTTTTATATCCCACATATGAGTGAAATTATATGGTTTTCAAATTTTCTATCTAACTTATTTTCCTTAGCATGATTATCTCAAGATCCATCCGAGTTGTCGCAAATGGCACAATTTCATCTTTTCTTATGGCTGAGTAATATTACAATGTATATATGTACCACATTTTCTTGATCTATTCGTCTATCATAGGACACTTTGGTTGTTTCCCTGTCCTGGCCACCATGAATAGTGCTGCTATAACATTGGGTGCATTTATCTTTGTGGATATTTTCAGGTTTTTTGGGTAAATATCTAGAAGAGGGATTGCTGGATCATATGGTAATTCAATTCTTAGTTTTTTGAGGAATCTCCATACTGTTTTCCATAATGGTTGTACCAATTTGCATTCCCACCAGCAGTGTATGAGGTTCTTTTTTGCCTACAACCTCTCCAACACCTGTTATTACTTGTTCTGTTGATGACAGCCATTCTAACAGGTGTGAGATGATATCTTATTTTAGTTTTGAAAGCTAGTGAAGTAGAGCATCTTTTCACATGTTTGTTGGCCTTTTGTATCTCTTCTTGGGAGAAATGTCTATACAAGTCCTCTGTCCATTTTTTAATTGGATTGTTTATTTTTTTATTGTTGAATTGTATGAGTTCTTTATATATTTTTAGATATTAGGTCCTTACCAGAGGCATTGTTGCAAATATATTCTCCCATTCAGATAATTGCTTCTTTGTTTTGTTGATAGTTTCTTTTGCTGCGCAGAAGCTTTTTAGTTTGATATAGTCCCATTCAATTATTTTTGCTTTTATTTCCCTTGCCTTGAGGTCAAAGTCATAAAATCCTCTCTAAATCCAAGATCTATGAGTTTAGTACCTATGTTTTCTTCTATGCAATTTATTCTATCAGGTATTATATTCAGGTCTTTGATCCATGTTGAGTTAATTTGGTTGTATGGTGATAGACAACAGTCTAGTTTCATTCTTTTGTATGTAACTTTCCAGTTTCCCAGCACCATTTAATAAAGAGGCTTTCTTTTCTCCATTGTATGTTTTTGGCTCCTTTGTTGAAAATTATTTGCCCATCTATGGAGGGGTTTACTTCTGGATTCTCAATTCTGCTCCATTGGTCTGTGTGTCTGTTTTTCTGTTAATATCACACTATTTTGATTGTTACTTTGTAGTATAATTTGAAGTCAGGAAGAGTGACACCTCCACACTTGTTTCTTTTTTTCTCAGGATTGCTTTGGCTATTTGGGGTCTTTTCTGCTTCCATAGAAATCTGATTATTTTTTATTCTCTCTATATATTTTTAAATGTTGTTGGGATTTTGATGGAATTGCATTAAATCTGTATATGGCTTTAGGTAATAAGGTCATTTTAACTATGTTGATTCCTCCAATCTAAGAACACGGAATATCTTTCTATTTCTTTGTCTTCAATTTCTTTTAAAAATGTCTTATGGTTTTCAGTGTTCCTTGGACTTTAGATTCCAGTCAGAAGCTCAGGTTGCTACCTGTACATCTGACTTACTGGCTATAAATCAGAGGTTCTCACAGCTCCTCCTCGGGTTTGATTAATTTTCTAGAGTGGCTCAAAGAACTCAGAGAAACATGTTACTTCTAGATCACTGGTCTACTGTAAAATGATATAACTCAGGAAAAGCCAGACAGAAGAGACACATTAGGCTGAGTATGGGGAAAGAGCAAGTGCTTCCATGCCCTCCTCAGATACCACTCTTCCCCATCTCCACATGTTCACCAATCTGGTAGCTCTCTGAACTCTCTCCTTTTGGGTTTTTACAGAGGCTTCGTTAAGTAGGCATGATTGATTAAATCACTGACCATTGGCAATTGATTCAACTTCCAGGTCCTTTCCTCTCTCTGATGTTCCAAAGGTGGGACTAAAAGTTCCAACCCTCCAATCACATGGTTAGTTCTCCTTGCAACCAGCACCCCCAACCTTAGGGGAGGTCCCAAAATCACCTTATTAACATAAGAAAAGATACCTTTATAGCTCTTCACACAGAAATTCCAAGAGTTTTAGGAGCTAAGAGCCAGGAACCTTCACAAAGACCAAATATATGAGAAATATAGTTAGGTCATTTAAATGACCAAATACATATTTCTTATAAATCAAAGTATTGCACTAGAGTTAGAGGATGTGATTTGAGTGTAAATATATGAGCTATATTTTCTCTGATATTCTAATGCATATTATTTATTTATGAAAAGCCATTTAGGAAAAAGTCTAGAGATGTAAGAATTTTTCTCTTAAATTTGAGACATTATTTTACCAACAAAAAATTTGATCAAAGTATATAATTTATTCTATGTAAAGAAAGTCCAAGAAACTCACTTTCTACTGAGGTTCTTTCTCTTTTTAAAATCTATTGTTCATATCTTACTTTTTTGAATGAGATATGAAGACCACTAAAATTAACTCATTATAGTTGTAAATACAATGGCAAAATGTATAATGATCTATTAAAATATTTTCTGAAACTCAGCAATGAAGTGATACATTTAGTAGGTATTATTTACATTGTTAAACTCTAACAGTTCTTCAACATTTGAATAACTAAATAATGATACGGTTTGCCATATGTTTCCATTTAATGAAGCCTTGTATTGATACTTAAATGCTTCATTAAGTCACAAGCTGCCAAAATAAGTAGTTTTTCTCTTGTCATAAATATGACATGGTTAAACTAAAAAGTCTTGTCATTTTAAAAATTAAGAATGCTTTTATTCTGCATATGTTATAAGCAACATCTCTCTCAATATTTCAGGTTTAGATATAAAACATTTTTAGGAGGCTGACATTGTAGTTTGGGATTTTTGTGCACAATTTTCTTGTCAGTAGAAGGTTGTATGAGTTGTTATAACTATCATTTCATCATAAACCAAACGAAGTTTACATGCAATTTTCAACAGCTTCCTGAAGTGACACCTGTTTTATTAATAACAATAATAAGCTTTAAAAAAGTCCCACTCTGAGCTGTAAACACCAAATAAAAAACTGTAATTTCACCAAAATCACATTTTTTAAGGGAACAAGTTACCCTGAAAATGACAAGTTTAGAAAATGAGTTCAGATATTTTGAAAAATAAATGTGGTGTGGAACAGTAACATCAGAATTTGCTTTTCTACCTTTTCAGTGAAATACCTAAGACTAATTTTATGATAAATTCATAAGGTCTGATTAGTACATAAGCTCTAACTGATATTTATTTTGAGCAAAAAAAAGAAGCTTTTAGATCTTAATATATTGTTTTCTAGATTAGGTTGGATGTCAGAAAGTTCAGGCATGAATAAGTGATTGTTTCAAGATTGATTCATTAAATATGACTATTTTTAGAAAATTAAAGGACAACTGATTGTATACAACAGTTGACAAAACAGCATATTTTTGCAAATCTTGGTTTGCAAAAGAAACGAAGCACTGCTGTTTCAAAACTTGGATTTTAATACATTTATACTACAAGCAGTGGTCTCCAAAGTTTTGGCACCAGGGACTGGTGCTCCTATGAGAATCAAATGCCTGATGATCTGAGGTGGAGCTCAGGTAGTGATGCTAGCACTGGGGAGTGGCTACAAATACAGATGAAGCTTCCCTTGCTCGCTCGCCCACTATTCACCTCCTGCTATGTGGCCCGGTTCCTAACAGGCCACTGACCAGTACCGGTAAGTGGCCCAGAGATTAGGGATCACTGATATAATAAATATATTTAATAAATGCTACTTAAAATTTAAAAAATACAAAATTTATAAATATTATTCAGGACTCTGAAGCTTGACTGTTTACTGTTCAAGTATAATTCGTGTAGCTTATTGTAATTTAGATCCAAAGGAAAAGGTTTTTAAAAATAAAAACCAAATATTTGTATCTAACCTATAGGATTACATTTACTTTTTTCCCCTCTTGTTCATTTCTTCATTACTATAAATTATCTTTTTGCCCTGCTTATATATGATGCAGTGTTTGCTTGCAGAGAAATAGAAATTACATGTATATGTATTTTATACAGTTTCTCATTGACTTACATCCCAATAAACCCATCAAAAGTTGAAAACATCATGAAGTCAAAAATGCACTTAATACCCCTAACCTACCAAAGTGCACAGTTTAGCCTTGCCTACCTGAAATGTGCTCAGAACACTTAGATTTTCCCAACAGTTGGGCAAAATTATCTAACACAAAGCCAATTTTATAACAAATGTTGAAATCTCATGTAATTTATTGACTACTGTACTGAAAGTGAAAACAAAAATAATGGTTGTATGGGTATTACTTTTGCACCATTGGAAAGCTGAAAAGTCATAAGCCAAAACACAGTAACTAGAGGACTGTCAATGTAACTATCTCTAGGTACATCTAAGTATAGCTTTAGAGATACAGATACATGTGTGGA